>OZ038476.1:106167549-106172549 GCA_964036315.1 Acanthosepion esculentum | reverse complement strand
TAAGAGACTAACCCTTACTTTAACTAGAAGTGTTGAATGTAGGCTACATCTTTTGTGTGTGATGTTGAAGACGGGAACCTTAGTTACGTAAGAACGTAAAAACGCTTCAATTAAGAACAAAGTGTCAGATAGAACCAAATCTCTTACCAGTGAATTTTCCATTATTTTTGTAAAATCTGCTAAAGTTCATTAATCTTTTATATTGTTATTTAGAGTATTGTATTACGGGACAGCAATGTTTTTAATATATGTAATAATGTGTAAATTAGAACATTGTAGTAATTACAAAAAGTTATAATGAACATTCTTCCAACGTAATTTTCCATATTTGTTATTTTTCTTTTTAAAATAATTACGAATTTTTAATTTCGAAATTTATTCCATGAGTCGCTAGATAACTCCATTATTTTTCTTGCATAGTTCATTCAATAAACAGTTAAGACTGCTTAGATAAAAGTAACGATAGTTTTACTCGTTATAAGTAAATCATTTTCTAAATGTGGCTTCAGATATTTTAACTCTCATCTAATGATTTTTTTGTCCCTAGGTTCAAAATCTCCAGATTATTACCGCGATCAACTAAAGCAATCAATCAATCAGAAAGATAAGACGGCTCTCCAATGCGCTATTAAACAAAGCGTAGCTTCCGGTCTTCCAGGACTTGATAGTGATATTTACCGAGCCAGGAATACTTTGAACTTATTAGAGGGTGGCATGGGAGGTTAGCTATAATTTTATTTTGGCTATATGTGTGTGTGTGTGTGTGTTTGTTTGTTTGTATATATATATATATATATATATATATATATATATATATATATATATATATATATATATATATATATATATATATACATATATATATATGGGGGGGCTGCAAAAATTAATTTGCACAAGTAGTGAATTCAACCGACAGTCTGTGTCGGTTGAATGAGTTGATGCACATCCGGATCAAAATTATGAATAATATGTCCAAAGATTTTTTTTCGAGGATTTTCGACCGTTTTAATCATTATCAGGAAATAAATGTCAGTGTTTTAAACAAGAATTTGTTAGCTACATCCTGGTGATTCATTTAAAATGTAAATTTACCTTTATTGTATCGGGGCGTCAAGTGCAGAACGGTTTCACAGTGCTTGACAAAAGCAGAAACGAATATATCAAACATATTACACGAATTGTAAATATTTTTATAATGGTTTCATTTGGTTGATAATGACCGAGAAAGTCGAAAATACTCGATCAAAGTAAAAAAAAACAGTTTATCTATAAGTTTAATCCTGATGTGCAACACATTCGAAGATTGGAAAAATACAATAAAATGTAAACAGAAGGATTTTCTTGCCTAAATTTTATAACTTCTATATATTTCGAAACAATAATCTACAAATGTATTCATTTTTAATTACAAAATATTTATGAAAAATAAACTTTACCAATAATATTGTCTTTTAATATATATTTGATATTTGATATTTAAATTTATGTTAAACTGACAAATTAACATATGGAAACTTAACAAAGTTTAACAGACGTAACTATATGATAATTATTTTCCTAAATTATACTTTTAAAGATAAGAGCTTGAAACAGAAATTACATTTTCGTTAAAAGCCTTTTCTTACTTGGAGCGGTTAATATTCTATTTAATAATCTTTCAGTTAATTAACTATGTAGACAATGGGTTAACAAGGTTTTCTTTTTATATAATTTTAACACGATTGATTTTCTTTCTCTCAGGCATTAAGCCTTCGAAAGATATTCGCGATCGCCTGAGGAATGCCATCAGGCAGAAAAGTCGATCTCAATTAGAGAAAGCCATCACTGAATGCGAGGAAGCCAGTTATCCGGAACTTTCTCGCGATCTCTGTGAGGCCAGAGATACTTTGGAAAGCATGGGCTTTGGACGTGGAGGTTAGTTGATTTCAGGAAAATATCTTATGTTTCATTTTGTGGGCCATTTCTTTATTGTATTAAATCAATGATTTAATCAGCTTTCTCTGGCTTTAAATCGGCTTAATTTGGTCAAAACATTCAATGTGCGCTTCGTTTGTTACCATCTCTCTGCTTCTCAAGTTTTTACATGTTAAGTATAGATTTATTTATTCAGACTATCGTATTCATTTTGGTCATTATAGCCACAATATTTCGGCATTTCGCCCACCGGATTTCATCAGCTGTTTAATAACCTTCTGGGAATATCTTTTATTCCATTTACGAGGATACATTATCATCCTTCTATTAATCATTCTTTAAGTACAATCAGAAGATATACAAACTGAAGATATATAAGTTACTATATATATATACGAGGATGGATGTACTGAAACGTTTTTGGCTCAATACAAATTTGAGAATCAGGCTGTGAACCTTCCACCTCCAACCCCTATACATGCAAGGACAGACTTTACTATTGTAAATTTACCTTTATTGTATCGGGGCGTCAAGTGCAGAACGGTTTCACAGTGCTTGCCGAAAGCAGAAACGAATATATCAAACATATTACACGAATTTTAAATATTTTTATAACGGTTTCATTTGGTACATACAAATACATACGACATGGCATTAAATGAAGCAAAATACACGCTTTAGGTAACGCTGCCATGTATTTGAGCGTTTTAGTTACGATTTGCAATGAGGGAAATCAGCGGATATGTCGGTTCCACTCATTAGAACTGGAGTGCGTATTCATTGCTGTGACACCGGGGAGTTAATTGTTTGTATATGTACATATGTATTTATATTCAGTGGGTTAATGAACGAAATAAGACACTGTGGTAGTGTCTATCAATAGAGCTACATACGGCTTTAGAGTGCATTGAATTGCATATCTCTTATAAAAAGCAGTTAATTGCGCATATCGATATATTGTTTTGTGAATATTTATATTCAGAACGATCTGATGACTAGCAATATGAAAATTGTTTATTGTAATGAGTTTGTTTCTCACAGAGTATCACACATAGATTCATGCTTAAAACCCAAAGGAGATGAATTTAAATTGTATACATCTGATTTTTTGTCTGTTTAATAATTAAGAATTTTAACGACAAAAGAATTTATCAATAATCGTTACCCGTGCAATCTTAACATAGTTTCTTTGTAGCGAGACTGTATGGATTTAGCATGTGTGAGAGGGCACCATTACTAAAATATCAGGTTATTTCCCTTTGGAGATTTGGAGATTGTCACTAGGACTGTTAACATGTCTACTCATAAGAAGTTGTACTTTTTTTCGACAAACATATTGTTGCATAGAAACAAATTATTTTCAGCTAACATCTGTAAAAGTTCGTGAGAATATCTATAATAATACATAACAATACAGCATTTCAGAAGTTTAGAAAAACTGATTTGCATTTACTCTCGCAACTTTGCGCTTTCCTTTATTTCTTTGTTCTGGGAAAAGCCTTGCATTTCCTTATTTGCTCCATCTGCTGCTCAGTGCAATCCCCGCGCGCCAACCCCCCAAATATTTAGTGTGTATTCTTTTTTGCTCTCTCAGGGACAAAAACTCCCGATTCCTTGCGCGAAAAACTCGAAACTGCTCTCCAAAACAATGATAGGGAAACCCTTGAAAAGGTCATTGATGATTGCATAAGTTCCGGACATCCGGAACTGATATCGGAGATCAACCAAACTCGGAAATATCTTGATGGACAAGGTGGTATTTCATGTAGAGGAGGTTAGTTTCTTTTATTGTTTTTCTAGCTACCAATTGGCACTACACTGCTTTCCTTTGTTACCGTCTTTTCAGCTTCAGATAAGATATTTTCACAGTTAGTAGCCAGAAGAGATTCTCCATCACATTTCTACGTTTCCTTTTCCTTTTTAACTTCCGACATAAATTTCCTTTTTTTGAAATCAAATCTCCACAGGTTTGTTCTCGAATATATTATTCGTCATTTTGTTCATCATTGTTTTGTTTTTTTATTGAGTTATCATTGCAGCTTTTTTCTGTTTAAAGTGTACAAAATTCAACCAATTTTCTTTGCTTGCAGTTGTTATGCTTTCACAGGCGATAGTTTATCAACCTTTTTTACGAGACCAACCAAAAAAAAAATAATTCAAAGATGGCCTTCGTTGCCGTGGGTATCCGTGTATGAGTCGACCTAGTTTAGAAGTCAATATAGGGAACTGTAGTGTTTGAAAATAATGGGAAAAGTGTTTACCAAAGCACCATCGACGATTTTGCCCTATTGACAAGGTAGTCACAACTGATTGGTAGGTAGTCTATCGGAGTGTAACAGTGATTCTTAATCTTTTCTTTGTCAACGTCGCTTTTCAAATATTTGCGCAAACGGGCAGCCCTATGTTACAGCAGCATTGGTAAATGAAGCAGAGTTAAAGCAAAGGAGTTAATGTGACAAGATTATGTAGCGCTAATCACCGGAAGTAATTTTTGGCGTAAACAGCCAAGCAACAATTACTGAATCAGACCTTTCGCTTGAAGAGTCATTGCTCCTTACACATATTTATATTGAAGGTAAACATTTAAAAGTACATCTAAATATGTAAATATATAGGCAAAAAGATAAACAAATAGGAATATAAAAAGTTTTGATGAGTCCCAATCGGGATTCAAATGGTTAAATCATGTTACCGCCTTGTTAAAGTTATAGTGACCTCCATAATGCACGTTTATCGACCCACCTTTGAGAGTTTACAATGCTGTCCGCGTTAAGAATCACATGTGTATAAAATAAAGAATTAATAATGTTAAACGCGTAAATTCCTTAAAGTTTATTTTAATTATCTGCACATTTATTCCTACTTGAACGTCAGATCTGATTCATGCTAGATTTAGAACGTTCACATAGACTATTGTAAGAACATTACGCATTGAATTTGCGAGTTTCATCTACTGGAAGCACTGTAAAGCATTTTATATTTTTTTATAACTCCAGTGCTAAATGATGAATGTGTTTAATGTCGAACTTCGTTCATAGCTTTTCCAATCATGTATGGATTTGAAACTTAGCGAAATAACACAATAT
>OZ038476.1:106132549-106162549 GCA_964036315.1 Acanthosepion esculentum | reverse complement strand
CATTATCTCTTAATGTCTGACTCGTTCTGTTTATTTTTTTTTGCGATTCTTTTAACATAACCATTTTCCCTTTCAAGGCTCGAAGACATTAGAATCTCTACGAATTAACCTTGACACCGCCAAACGGCAAAACGATCGCCATGCTTTGGAAAGAGCCATTGACGAATGTGTTATGTCCGGACATCCGGAATTAACATCTGATATCCAAAACGCCAGAGAGATTTTGGATTATATGGATGATTATGAAGGAGGTTGGTTATCGAGTAAACAATTGTCTTAATTTGCTTTGCACTTTTACAAGTACAATGCGTAAATATTTATCTTTTCTCTCCTGCATCTGGCTTTCGCAATAAGTTTTGTTTTGCTTTAATTGAGCGTAAGGAGATAAAATTAGCGATATATGATTTCAACTCTTTGTCTTTATTTGCAAAGAGAAATTATCAAATCGATATTTCTAATATGTAATTAATATATAGAATAGATTATATATTAATGCATAGATATTATTTTCTAACATTGTATATTTAGGCAGCATATTCCAAGAAATAAGAGAAGATATGGGACATCTTTAACCTTTTATGATTTTTTCCTGGTTTCGGATGGACAGTTGTAAAATTAAAACTTACCGAAAGTGTGTGTAATTTCTTTGATCATTTTTAAAGTAAGATAGCAGAAGTACAGCGAAGGGTTTGGAATTAACGAAGGTCCACATCAATTTACTACTAATATTTGCACACTATATATTCGTTATTTTTAGTGGATATTCGTATATGAAATAGACGGCCTGTTTTTATTTTTAATTTTGAACAATGTTTAGAAAATACGTGCTGTCTGTTTCAAACACGTCATGTTTCAAAAACATAAAAAGTGATAAGATGTACTCAATAGTACTTAAAACTATGCCTATTTTATACGTTACGACTTGAACTCGGCTTTTCCTGAAATGTCTTTTGCTTGATCAATTCTGGATACGAACTGAAGGTCCGTGAGTAATGATACGAAAATAAACGGTTTGTAGAAGTAGCGATTGGCAGGTTATTGTTTGCTTATATATATATATATATATATATATATATATATATGTCTGTGTGTGTGTTTAGTGGGTAGTCGAAGATTCAGGAAGTGTTCAAGCAGAATAATCGTAGTTATTAGTATAGGACTATCTAATGTGGCAAATAAATAGGAACATGAGACTGAAGAAAATAATTAGTGCTGATAATTAACTGATTAGCTTATATATAAAATCACTAAACACATCGCTTGCGAAGGAAAAAGTCACGTCGCTTATGAATTCTGAAGTTTTTATTCACATATGAAAATAAATACAAGTTAAGCAGGGTTGGTTCAATTGCTTTTTTACTTTAATTTGGAAATTATGCATTTTGAAGCTTATATTTCTTTTACCTTACTCTCACCAATATTGTCGATTTTTACTATTTTGTTTTTGTTATATTTTCTTCCACTTTTTGACCCATTAGTCTCACTTGCCCCTGGTTCTCCGTGGCCATCAATGAAAGGGCCAGAACCAAGGGAACTGTTTGGACAACTCCCTGGTCAGATACCCGGCGGTTACCGTGTGGCGCCAGAGATGGCACATCATGTCTTTGAAGACCGAAAAGGAATAACCTTCGGAGGCTCTGGAGGTTAGATTTATTTCGAGTTTTCTTGTAATCAAAGCAGAATGGAATAGTACAATGTAGAAACCTTGCTGTAACATACTTGCTAATCGATATTCGGTCAGTAATCTAAACTCATGAGTCGTTTTAACAGAATACAGTTAGTTATATTTGGGGGTTTTCAGTTTCCATTTTAAGTGTTTCCCCCAAATTTGTGCTGTTTATTTAGTCTTTTCTGATAACGACGTATCTCACTAACTAACACAGAACGTTCTTTCAAAGTTGCAGATATGTTGTGTTTTGGGTGGAGGATACGTGATATTATGGCGACGGCACTCAACTATTTTCTTGACCCCTACTAGCTGAAAAATTCATCTATGGCCAATTCGTTAATTTATGCAAATAGTTTTTCTTCACTTAGCAATATATATAGAAAGTATAAAATTTATTTTCGTATTTTTAAATTGAAAATCATTAATTTAGATGATGGGTGCACGTTGTAATATTTTCCTGGAATTTATTGTCCATTTTCTCTTAATGTAACTTTACATACAACTTATTACCAACGTTACAAGTTAACGTTGCATTTAAGTGACATTTCCGAAATGTTGCAACAACGTCAATTAGTTAGCAACGTATTCTCGTTTATCCATAATTTATCATTCATTGGGTTCATTGAAATGTTGTTCCATTATTTCCATATTTTTCTATTTGATACTATTTCTACGGTTATTTAATATTACTTCTGTATATATTCATATAAACTTCAGCGAGACCTGCTGATATTCTGGATAGAGATCTCAAACGCGCTATTCAACAGAAAGACCAACCAAATCTTGAAAAGTTAATCGCAGAATGTGAGGGTGCTGAATATCCTCAACTTAGTCACACCCTTCGGTCGGCCAGACTCAATCTCAGGCAGATGGGAGGTGGTAACGGAGGTTAGCAATCTCATTTCTTTATTCCACAATAATAATAAGAGTAACGAAACAAAATTGCGTTTATTTTCAACTAATTTCTACTAAATCCAGAGATAGTAACCATTACTAAAACACTCTTAAAAGTAGTAAACCTTATCCAAAAGAAGATATAATTAATTTTTTACAATCACGAATGATAAACAATAAAAACTTGTTTCTTATTAAATGTAAAAATAGTTGAATAAGGAACTATTAAATTTATATCAATCATTTTACAGCGATATAGAGTTGCTAGGACTAAGATCCCAGTCTCTCGATGATTTCCAAAACCAAACTTAGTTTTACAGAATTAGACTAAATTATAAGTAAATTTCAGCTCATTTGTTTTTCAATAAAGCAAAATTCTGAATTTTACTTAATTTCATTTGTATCATTTAAAACAAAAAATATATTTGGTTGTGAATTATTAATCTTTAGATTTTGAACAATAAATCAGAAAATCTAGTGTTATATTTCTACCCACCACACATAATATAATTTGTATTAAAATCTAGTATTTGTTCCAGTTCTTGTGGAAATAATATAAAATATATATAATTGCATATATGACACTCCTTAACATTTACATTTCGTAAATTGACATACGCACATTTAGCATGTTTTTCTATTTTTTAAATGAGCAAATTGTTCCCTATAGAAAGGCTTAAACAATGTTCTAATACAAATAAAGTTTGTGAGGTCCCAATATAAAAAAAAGAAAAAAATCTATCATACAAAAAGTTCGTATGTTGTGTTAGGTTATATTGAAATTTCCTTTTTGTTTTCACACATAAAAAATACCCATACTTTAAGTACGATGTAGATGATTTATTATTACAATATTATGGAATTACGCCGAGTAAAAGTTCTGATAGTCAACAACATCTGAGTAAACGTTATTCTTTCAAATACCTCAGCTTCACATAAAAGACAGAGCAGATATTTTAAATCCATTTTTTTAAAATGAAAGATCTTATATGTCATAAAATATAAAAATTAAATTTTTAAAATATTGCCATATTTATAATACAATATAAACTATCATGACAAATAAAAACATTTCTGATATTTTTACTATAATATAAAAGAAACATTTACGAAGTTACGATTAATGTATTTTGGATTATACTCAAGTCATTTGCATAAAATTGCTTGTATGGTTCCATTGTCAGGAGTCCAATCTCCAGATTATTTCCGAGACCAACTGAGAGAAGCTGTTTCTCAAAACGACATCAAGAACTTAGAAAGAGTTATTAAACAAAGTGTAGCTGCTGGTTTCCCTGATTTGGACTCTGACATACAAAATGCCAGAGAGACTCTGCATACATTGCAAGGTGGACAAGGAGGTTAGCAGAAAATTTATTAAAAAATATAAATTAATTAATATTTTCTGTTATACAACCTAAAACTTTCGCATTAAGCATTCGCTTCAATGTCAAATAAAGACATATTAATTTTCTGATGGTCCAATAATAAGCTTCAAGAAATCTTCAGTATATTATTTCTGTAATTACTTGGATAAATAATTACAAAGATGATATATTCAAAATTGATATCTGAGATCAAGTAGTTTCATATTAATTTGTGGCTAGTAAACGCAACATCTTATTGTAACTTTTTTCCCAACTTTTTGGATTGAATAATTTCCAACGTTTTAAGTGGAAATAAATAACCTTAAACGTCATCATGAAAGAAAATCTTCCACTATAAGTAAAGAGTATTCTAAAATTGTCAAGCTCTCCTTTATTCTCTCTTTATGCTATTTATTTGCATGTTTTATGTACATTTTAACAGGTTTTAATTTTCTCACTTTTAAAGTGCGTCATTATTTATTAATATTTTGATTTTATAAGCTTTTGAAACGATATTTTCATAATTCCTTCTTCTTTTAAATTCTATTCTTTTTATTCATTTTGATAAATGATTGCTTTTTGATTATTTATAAGGCCTTAAGACTCCTGACTCAATACGAGAACAGCTGAAACCTGCCATTGCCCACAAAGACCCTAACGCTCTGGAGAGAGTAATTTTGGACTGTGAGGCAACCGGATATCCGGAATTGGCCATTGAACTCCATGAAGCAAGAGACACACTTGAGGGTCTCACAGGAAGTCGTGGAGGTTAGTGGGATCGGCATGATCCCTACCCTCTATTATGAATTGCTTCAATCGCGGCAATGGTATGGTTGGAGAAAATCTAACCATTTAAAATTGATTGCTTATATCCGGATATTTGCTTCCAAGTTGATTTGATGGCTTTGAAATTTTTTGTTGGTTCTAAAAAAATGTTTGCTACATCACGCTTCAAATCATGCACATATATGCACTCATGCGCAATAGTGCACCTGCTATCTATCTTAGTCTGGTTATGTCTGTTTGTTGGTCTGGATCCTTTCACTGTATTTAGTTTCTTTAACACACACAGGCAAATACATACATACATACATATATATATATATATATATATATATATATATATATATATATATATATATATATATATATATATATATTTCTAAAAATTAATGGATTGTTTTAAGCTGACATAATTTTATTACTTCAATCGTTATTTCTAGTGGATACTAGTAGACGAAATAAATATTGTTTAAAATAAACGAAGCGTCTCCTCAAATAAGAATATCTACTCAAAATATCGATCGAAGTAATATATATATATATATATATATATATATATATATATGCTTTACTGAATTTTTGGTCCTTTTTATATTTTTCATTTTTCTTAATCCTATTTAAAAGATTATGTTTATTGCATAAGGATCTTATTAATTACCCATTTTAAAATGATGTCTATCGCTATAAATGATGCTCAGCCAGTGTAACAGGCATCTGCGCGGAAAGTTGAATCAACGATCCGATTTAAAATTCTCGGCTGGTTTGTTTCGCATCCATACCCTATAAAAAAGCATGAAACAGTTTCTTTTCCTCATATCTATATGTTAAATAACAGTGTAGACGAGTTTCTCAGAGGAAGTAATAATGGATCGTTCCATTAATGGACAGTATCCGTACCTCTGTGAAACAGGTTCAAGTTTGTTTTATCAGAATCAATTTGATATGCAGTTTTTCTTACTATAATGTGTAATTCTTTCTCACAGTAAATTATGTTAAAAAACATACATCTCATTAGACCTGGGACATCATAGCTTAAATTAAGCCAACTGATGTCGGTAACCAGTCCTGTTATGCATATTACGTGATATGCCGTGTTTATTTTGTAAATGTGTATACATTTTAAATTAGGTACCTCCACAGAATTTTCGATACCTAAGGTTTAAAATTAATTTTCAAAAATGAAAAGAGCATTCTCGAATACTTCAATTTAGCTATAGTTGACAGCAAAATGATTAAATTTACTATTTCCATTAAGTAAAATATTCTGGTGTATTTTAAATAAAGATTATATAGAACGGAATATCAACTTTTCGGCCGATTTATGAAAATTTTCTTAAAAGCGGCCATTTTCTTAATTTTAAGAAATTTGTAAATAAACAAAATTATCGATTTGAAAATCTTCCAAAAATAAGATATATATTTGTGATACGTTATTTGAGTAAAATTAGCAAATTTAAATTAAATTAATCTGATTTGAAACAAATATTACTTACTTATATAGCATAAAAAATGTAGTACACAAACATTTCTTAACAACGGGTCCTCTTTTGATCATGTCTTTATTAGTTACGAGGTGATGACAGCTACCATGGATGACCAGAATTGACATAAATTTACGAAATCTTAGTGAACATATTTTTTAAAATTTTTAACTACCTAGTAATTTTTACAAATTAACATTTTCAGCAATTCTTTAATATTTTATTGACTTTTAGTTACGTTTGAAGTTGCTTTACGAAAAAATAATAAAATTTAAAATAATATAAAATTTTCTTAGATTAATTTTATAATTTAATAACCGATATAAAATACTATGACAGAGGTAAAAATCAATAATTTATGAAAAGTTACGGTATTTTATTTATTATTAATTGTTATCATAATGATTATTTTATTATTAAATTTTTATAGTAGTTTAAATTTAAAACTTATTTTGAAAGGAGGATTTGTAAAGACGTTAATGATGAAAGAGAACTGAATAAGGAATGTGAAAAAATTGCAGTGAGTCAGACGACACTTAAATCATGTGAGCTTTTTAAGGATTAGATAACGTCTAGGTTTCCATAGGTAGAAATTAGGAATTCTTAAACATTAATGTTTTTTTTAAATTATTTTAAAAATATTGAGTTACAAACAACTGTTATGAGCTTTTCAATTTTTGATTCGTAAATGTACTTCTCACTTAACTGCCAGCTTGAAGCAATGCAGAATTTTAAACGATTTTTTAATATTATAAATCATTTAATTTAAATTTTTTAAAAATGAAAACAGTTCTTGTAAAAACTAATTATTCATCGAAAAACAATTTCTTCGTAAAACAATAGTGTCCTTAATAAATCTTATTTATCAAAGCAATTAAAAGTTTTTCTAATTAAATAATGTTATAGTTTTATTACACTTATTATTTTACAATTCAGAACAGGTTTTTGGTGCATGGGTTAAATATTTTACAAAAAAAATAAAAAAAATATTGATTTTAACTATCTCCAGGGAGTCTAGCTTATAAGTAATAAAAAATTCCTCGCCCTTAAATATTTAATTTCTCGAAATTTTATGAAAGTAAGTAAGCGGGTGGTAACATATGTAAAAAAAAATATTTTTACCAAGTTTTTCTAAAAAAAATTTAATTCAATTCTGAATATGTCCTGAAAATTTCATTAAAATCCGACAATTATTTGATTTTTACAAGAATTTCCAAATTAATGTGTTTTTCACCGGAAAAAGCGAAAAAATGAAATAACCTTTATCTTTGTTCCGTCGCTCACGTAAAAAAAAAAAACAAGATTTTTAACCAAAATTTCGAAAGTGCTACAAAGGATTGAAATTTAAAAAAATAATAAAAAATTACTTTGGTCTTTCTTCTTAAAAATAACATAAACATTTTAATGGTAAAACTTTGTTTTTATTGAGTTTGGAGCCTTTTTTCGTCATGCTATCCTGTGTTTTTACGCGACAAAGTGGAGGTACCTATTTTAAACGGTGGTAACTTGGTTATACAATGATTGTTTAAACCTTTTTTTTTTGTTTTCATCACATGTCGGTTAGTGTGTCTCCGGCTTCTTTAAAAAAAGTTTGGAATTCAGAAGGATAGCGGAAGTAACTGATATAGGAATAAGTAAACCATAATTTTATGATTCAAATTACGTCTTCTACTGGACATTCGAGAAAGGTAACCGAGTACAAAAAACACCTAAAGAAGGCTGCAGAGTACCATGATTGCACCGTAATAAAGCTAAAAATATGCTTGGAAGAATGCTTATATTTGCTTAGTAAAGCTTTTTGTTCGTAGGCTAAATGACAGCCAAATACTTTATTCTGAAACTAGTTTTGACAAATAAGGTTTCATAATTATAACTGAAAATTTTTAATTTAGGTCTTATTTGCTTAGCAAATATTTTTTGCAGAGTTACAGGTAAATTG
This sequence comes from Acanthosepion esculentum, assembly GCA_964036315.1. Lineage (NCBI taxonomy): Eukaryota > Metazoa > Mollusca > Cephalopoda > Sepiida > Sepiidae > Acanthosepion > Acanthosepion esculentum. The sequence goes on along the minus strand of OZ038476.1, from coordinate 106,154,419 downwards.
CGGTTTGTTTGGTTGTTTTTTCTTCACTAAGCCGCTATTTCGAATGATAATCATTTTGCTGCTTGTAAAGTCGTCATGTGTTAAACAAGATCATTTGAACTTTTATTCCATAACGGTAAATCACGTTTGAAATTTAATATCTTTTAACTGCAATAAATATACACCTGCAAGAATTCAGCTTAAAATGGGAAATATGTTTTGAAAGCACTGTTTAAAAATTTATAACTTCACCTCAGATTCAAGCAACGACCTCTCCGCTTCCAACGCAGGCAAAAACAAAAGAGAAAATTTTGGATTTAACCAAAATATACTGGCACCGCTTTAAATAAGCACGCTGCTTACGTGATCACCAATTTAATAATGAACATTTTTCTTATAAATTTTTGACTTATCAGGAAACAAAACACCAAAAGTATTGTATGAAAAACTCGAAGCAGCCAAAGTGAAAGGTGACTCCGAAGAACTGGAAAAAGTTATTGACGAATGCCTTATAGCAGGACACCCGGAAATCGTGCCTGAAGCCGTAAAAGCCAGAGAGTTGTTTGCATGTCGCAAGGATTATCCTGGAGGTTAGACCACTCTCTTCTTTTTAAAGACTCTGGCATTCAGCGATAAGAATTAAAACATTTTGACAGGATATAGCATATATCTGGAAGAATTAGAACTGTTTAGAAGGCATGTTTCGTCTATGTTAAGTATTTCATGCACAAAATATAGGCTCTCTGGCAATATTGGTTACGAGCTGAGCCATGTTGTAAAATATGATGGCAAGTTTTGATGAGATTTTAATATTATTATAACATTGTAATATATTGTTTTTTTAAATATATTTTCTGGACATTATTTCACAGAATCAATCTTTTCCACTTTTGGTTTTGTAAACATCTCGGAACATTTTCCAATTTCTTACAAATGACAATGCTACTAAGCCATGTCAATTCAAGTGAGATTATTCAAACCCAGCAAAGGGTTGTCCACTCCAGATAAACAGACACATACACACACACACACACACACACACACACATACACACACACATATACATACATATCTATCTATCTATCTATCTATCTATCTATCTATCTATCTATCTATATATATATGTGTATATATATATATGTATATATATATATGTATATATATATATATGTATATATATATATATATATATATATATATGTATATATATATATGTATATATATATATGTATATATATATGTAATATATATATATATATGTATGTATATATATATATGTATATATATATATATATATATATATATATATATATATATACATATATATATATATATATATATATAATATGAAATGAACTAAGTTCGACAATTATTTTAATATATTTTCTGTTTATATGTTATTCTTATAGATACAACTATTTAAGTAAATGCTCTGTTTATAATAAACACCATTAACTACATTTACCGGACTGTAAATATAGTTTAGACTGTTTATTATAAACAGAGCATTTACATAAATAATTATATCAATAAAAGTAACGTATAAACAGAATATATATATATATATATATATATATATATATATATATATATATATACATACATATACAAGGTGACCCCAAAAAAACGAGAACTTTTTAACAATCCAATAAAATAAAGAGTGATGGAAGAAAAATATTTAATTCATAGTAATTGAAACCTTTAAACATGCCATTTAAGAAACAATGATGGAATTTTCATGTTTTAAAAATGACATCCTGTAGATGGCGTACTCCTGTACGAATGCATTCTTGAAATCTGCTGTTGAGATTCCTCATTGACTGCTGAAACATCTCAGCTGAGATACTGTGAATTTCATTCTCGTTACTAAAATGGCGAAATGTTTACTTGCTCAAGGTCACTGTCTCGCATGTCTGGCAATACGCACTTCAAAAATTCCCGTTTTTTGGGGTCACCCTATATATATGTATATCGCTAAAATAAACGTATTACTTATTGAGACTTCTACGAATCTATATTTGCTTTCTTCATTTTCGTGTCTGAAATGTAAACACTAGTTTTTAAATGCATTTTTAATCTGACATTTTTCTTATTACTATACAAGTTATTTTTAGTGGGCACGTCTGTTAAAGCGGGGACTGTGCGTTTACATTTTTAGTATAAAACCCACTAAAAATAAAATTTTATTCAACTCCTTAATACAGTAGGTATACCCTTTTAAAGGTTACCTGTCAGTCAACGATGTGTAAAAGTTTCATTTTTCTGAATATACTGACGTACGATAGCCTTTTGAAAAATATCTTTTTTAAATATATTGAAATCTATTTTGATATACTTTATCAAAAATTCTCTTAACATCTTTGGTTACATGATGATATATACTGAATTGAATTACACTTTATTTCTAAGTTCGTGGCTATTTTTGCATTAAACTAACAGAATACGTTACGTGTTTCATCTGGGATAATAAAAATAACAGTTACTGAGCTTATGATCTTCTACATATTCTATATATGAACACATCCTCCCTTCAATAACCAAGATGGCGCAGCGCTTTATTTCATTGACAGAAACTGCATGCCATAAAATGTTTAAGGTAAAAGTATTTTTATATTTCTTTTATTTGATATCTGTATTTTCTGACATTACGTTATTTTTTTACTGAATTTTATTTAGGCACAGACACTCATGTATAAGTCGATTTAATGAAAGAACCAACTACTGACTCTCGTGCTAAACAAAAACAATGAACCATATCTATCAAACTTACATGGTGTTTCACATAGACATCACAGAGTTCAACACACTTGATGCATCATTTCTAAAGTTTCTTTAAACCAAAGCAATTTGGTCATTGAACATACCATTTTTGGTGAATTCTTTTTCATATCTTAATATACGAGTTTCTCCTTGACCTTTCAAATTTGCATAGATTTCAAATAGACAACGACATACCATGTAGTTTTAGCCCCAGTGTTTGCTTCAAAATATGTTCTTTAAATTTCGACTTATACACGAGAATATGTGGTATGTTAATCATTGTTTTCCCCAGATTAATTCTTTTTATTACGTCATTAAGTATTAATTTGTCCAGAAAGTGATGGCATTTTTAGAGGAATACAATTTTAAAACGAGAGGGAAAAACACTGATAAAAAAATCTGTAGGAACATATTTTTGCCAACATGATATTTTTGTCTGTACTATAAAAATAATTGTTCCTCAAATCAATAAATTTATTATTGTCAAAAGATAACATGCTTCGATCAAGTTTACAAAATGTTTGGTAAGTGTTCTGTGCAATTTCAGTAATTTTTCTCCCAGGTTTCATGGGTCAATAAACTCAACATTTAACATGTTGAATGCGATAAGATTGCAATTTGTAAATGAATAACTATATAAAATTATACGTAGCACCGTGAATTAAATAAACTCTAACATTTGTTGTCGGGGTATACTTTATGCTTTCGAGAAAACATTTCTCTTTGGACAACTTAATACAATTTCTGTCCTCCTTATTTTTCAGGTACAAAAGTGACCTCTTTTTAAAAATTCATTTCTTTTATACAGACATTGGATTACAGAAATTCTTGTTTTTAAACTAATCGGTCGGACATTGCATGGATTGTTTTGTGTTTGGTTTGAAATGTTTTCATCATACACAAACTTTATGACTTTCTTTACAGATACGCGCTTTTTTTCTATTTCTTCAGAAAAATATATTGTTCCGTTCACAGGGTAATATTTTATACTTGTATAATGTATTCAATGATTGCGCTAATCAGTATTGCTTCTTTATTTTTCCCCATGAAATTAGATGCTTACCGTAATCCGACATCGGACTATCTTCGAGATCAACTTAAAGTAGCGACGCTGAGAAATGATCGTGATGCACTCGAGAATCTGATAAATGAATGTGAGACCTGTGCTTATCCTGAACTTGGCTATGACCTCCAGGAGGCCAGAGCCACCCTCCAACAACTTGGTGGAGGCTGTGGAGGTTAGAGTAAATTTATGCTTTTTTTTTATTTAGTATCCTAGTTAAAAACGCAACAAAATGCACATATATTCAAGACATTTAGAAGAATGACATTTTTATGAACCTGAAAATGTAAAGAAAAAATTAGAATTCCATTTTTAATAAAAAATTATATTTACTAGAACACATGTTAGATATTAAAAACGAGCATGAATTCATAACCCTTCTCTGATTATAAACAATAACATATTAAAATAAATGCCAACATGAATCTTGAAACATTATGTAAAGATAATTTTTTCTCTAAAGTTGGCGCTGCAATCACCTGTATCAAAATGTCATGTATATGTTTGAAATGAGAGAAAGACTTTATGCTCACTATATTTAATTATAGATATAAGGACACCTTGTTGTAGAATTTGATTCTTGCCTTGTCCCGAGAAGGCCAACTTGAGTAAATACATATAACCATGCAGTAAAACGCTTAGGTCATAAAAATATTAGGTAAAATTTCATACATGTTGAAATTAGTTCTGTAACTAATGATGACAGAGTTTCAACTTAAAAATCAAGCAACGTTAACCGTTTTTCTTGTCTGATACAATTCCGTTAGCAAGACTGACAAACAAATTTTGAATTCTTCCAAAACCTACATTTTTTTATACTATCAGGGACAATGTCTCCAGAAACGATTCGCGAACAGCTGAAAATGGCCATAAAGCAAAAAGATAAAAAATTGCTGGACAAAGCAATTCAAGAAGCCGTGGCTGCAGGCTTCCCTGAACTGGAATCTGACATCTTACAGGCCCGAAACACTCGGGATACGCTTCAGGGTGGCCGCGGAGGTTAGCATACGTTAATCACATTTTATACACAAATCCCAATCTCTGTTTTAATTTAATTTTCTTTAAGCTTCACTATCAAGAAGCATACATACTGTCAGTTTTATTTTATTTCTATCCACTGTAAACTTGTATGATAGTTGATTTTTTGGCAATTATATTCTAGATTAAAGTTAAAGAGTCGCATCTATCTTTGAGCTGTTAAATGTTCGCCATTCAACTCCTGGCCTTTACCTTATCCCGAACACCGATAATTGGCATTGGTGGGGAAAGTATAATCATGCTAGCCTTTAAACAGTCTAATTTGCGTTAGATTATATTTAGTCAGATGAGAAAGACTCGATATTTTTTCTTAAAACTTCCAGAATATGCAAACATTGAAAATCATTCTTTAAAATACTGCGTGTTTTTTTAACACACACTGCTGGAACCTGGTGAGAATGTGCAACTTTTTAAAATATTAAGCAGACTAGAGAAAAGTAAAATTCATTATTTTTAATCCTATGCTGTTTGGAGAGTCGCAGTTGATCGTCTTACATTTGATCGCATCGGATCAACTGCTATTATTGTCTTACAAAAGGAACAATGGTCTGTGGCAAAATTGACCCCATTCACTCTGGCTAAATATTGTATGTCTGCCTTAGAAAGAATGAAATATAATCAAATTTTCTACAACCGAATAGAGGCTCGATTTCCTTAAAAGGAAATGCTAAATATGCAGGTTTTATTATTTTCAAAACGTATAGAATAAAAATGAATATTCTCACATTGTGACAGCGCGTACACAAAGAGTGGTGATATTTTGAGGTATTGCTAGGGTGTCCTAGGTTATGGGAGTACTTGTTAAACTTTGGAAACACTGCTTTTTTCACACCAAGAAATGATATGCTTACTTGTAAAAGGTTCACATGATATTTAAAAAGCAATTTGCAAATGCTGTTTGAATGCATGGCTCAGCGTAAAAGTAAAACAAATCTTTTCCAGTACAAGGGTGGAGAGGTTCGTTAACATAAATAGGCAACAATTAAAGTAAAATAATATTTAAAGAAGTCCTCCCCTTTGTATTAGAGAAAGTATCACGAGATTTGACTAAAGATTGGTATTCAGACTTCGGCTTATTTTCAGAACGAACAAGATTATGAATTCAAATCTTGGCTTCGTGATCACACAAGCGTTATGTAGATGCAGACTTGAATATGGTGCGATTCTTTACCACGAATTCCTTCTTAAGAAATAATCGTTGAAAATATTTCTCTATGACATTATCGATGAACTATTGATAAAATATTATTGATATGCAGACAAACAAACACAAAATAAAAAATAGCCATAATTCTAGTAGATATTTTTGCTGATTCTTTTAACTTTCTTATTCGTGAATTCATTGACTTTCATTTATAAATTGTGTCAGGATTAAAATCCGCTAGCGTGCTACGAGATCAGCTAAAGTCAGCCATACGTCAGAACAACAAACCAGCTCTTGAGAGGGCCATTGTAGATGCTGAAAATGCAGTATATCCAGAACTTTCTCAAGATATTCGCAATGCGCGAGAAGCCCTGGAACGTCTAGGTGGTGGTCGTGGAGGTTAGTCATTAAACCCTTCGGCTGTGCATTTCCTGTTTCTTTTCGATTTCCAAAGCTAATAGGCAATGCTACGTGCGCTCATAACAACACAATGATTTTCAGACAGAATCTCTTTGGTCTGAATTTCTGTGACTAGGTGTTGTTACTATTATACATTGATTTTTTTCGGATAAATTTCTTTTATTGTTTTATCACAATGCTGTGGTCGCTGTACCCTTATGCTAACTGGGATAAAAAGGCAGTTAAAACTCACCTGTTTCCCTGGAAATGGAATTCAATTACATAGTGCAGAAATATACACTCAGTCGAAAGAAATATCAGTATCATGAATAAACACTGAAAGTTGTGAGGTCTGTATTTATTAGAACATCCTAAGTGAAATATATAAAAATGGGAAAATTCATATGTAAATATCTACGTATATCACTGGAGATAGTGTAAAAGTAAAACAAATCTTTTCCAGTACAAGGTTGGAGAGGTTCGTTAATATAAATAGGCACAATTAAAATAAAATAATATCTAAAGAAGTCCTCTCCTTTGTAACAAAGAATTGACGTCGAAGAGCATCCAAAATAACAAGTATAGAATATGACAAGTAAAGAATAAGAACATACTTTCGTGGTTGGAATAACAGCTTTCTTTCGACAATCATAGATTATCGATTGTGATTGATACTTGATTAAGATCAGAGGGAACAGTGACTGAAATTTTGTGATAAATAATGAGGTAAAAAAATCAATGTTTAATATATCACTTATTTTTCTCCGTCTCTCTCTCTCTCTCTCTCTCTCTCTCTCTCTCTCTCTCTATCTCTCGTTCTATTTTCTAAAAGAGTTTTGTGCTTCTTTAACGATCAGTTGTTTCACTTACCAGGAAAGAAAAACCCGGAGGATTTGAGAGATAAACTGAAGATGGCTATACGCAAAAATGATAAAGACGCTTTAGAGAAAGTTCTCCAAGAATGCGTTGCCGCCGGCTTCCCTCAGTTGACACGGGATATTGATCAAGCCAGGGAGGTCCTGGAAACCTTAGGTGGCGGTCGTAAAGGTTAGCAATGCCCGCTATCAATATTTTAATATTATATATAAACCATACGTATTTATTCATACAATTGCAAATGTAAAGAATTATTTATTATTTCCTTGTGAGGGGATAATGTCAAGTTTAAAAAAGTTAACAAATGTTGACAATGGCTTAAGAAGAAATGTTAAACAGAACATTTTTAAATTTTCAAAAGGTATACATTAGAATCTCAGATTTGGTAAAATTGTATTTTTTATAACACATACAGTTTCATTATGTGTTTACAATGCTGTTGTGCTATTTAGATATTTAATAGCTTTGCATAAGATGGAAAAATCAGTCAAATTGTAAATGGAAGCAAATATAGGGTGGCCACGGAAAGACTGAATGATATAAAACAAAAATAACTTTTACAAAAACATGAGTATCTTGGGGTAGTAATGTTTGGGTCATTTTAATCTTGTATAGAAACATTTTTAAATCCAGTTTCAAAATCTTCTGGAGCGATGTTCTAGCGATGCCTAGTTGAGCAGAGCGACGGCGGGTAGAAAATGATGGATCCTCAAGCACATTCTGCTATACAGCTTCCAATGCTGCGTCATTGCACACAGTGCACTTAGGACCTCTTCCCGGAAGATCGCCAACTGATCCAGTTTTATCAAACCAGGCGATTAAGTTCCGAATCATGTTATCGCTAAGAGATACTCTGACATTAAAATGAGGCCACTACTTTTTTTGAGTTTGAATAATTAATCTTTCATTGTAATAGAAAAACTCAATGAGTTTTACTCGTTTGTGAACATCATACATAACCATTTTAATATCCAAGGTATTTTCTATAACCTGCAAAATAAATAAATAAATAAAATAAAAAGATTGAAAACGAACATGACTTTTTCGAACCCTTCAGGTTTTCAGTGGCAACCCTATACAAGTATATAGACTGCTTAGGTTGTTTTAAAAATACTTTTCTTAAACTGTTTGAAATTATAGAAAAATTAGTCATAATTAAAATGAAATTTAATCTACTATTGTATAAGAAAAAACACAGTAAATTACTAGATAGACATAAGTTTGCTTTGCACTGGAATAGAAAAGGTAGACACAGCTACGATTTGCACAGGAGGCAAAAAGGTAGACACAGGATTTGCACTCGAATTTAAAAGAAAGTAGACACATCGGATTTGCGCTAGAATAAAAAGGTAGACATAGATCTGATTTGCACGAGAATTAAACAAGGGGATACAGATACGATTTGTACTGGAATTAAAAATTCAGACACAAATCCGATTTGCACTATAATTAGAAATGTACGCACAGGTCCGCTTTGCACTAGAGTCAAAAAGATAGGCACAGGTCCGGTTTACCCTAGAATCTAAATTTTAGACACAGGTTCGTTTTGCACTAAAGTCAAAAAGGTCGATACAGGTCTCCTTTGCACGAGAGTATAAATGTATAGAAACGTCCTCTTTGCACTAAAGTCAAAAAGGTAGATACAGGTCCGATTTGCATCGGAATCAAAAACGTAGGCACAGGCCCAATTTACACTGAAGTAAAAAAAGGTAGATATAGGTTGGATTTATATTAGAATAAAAAAGGGAAAATTAGGTTTGGTTTGCACTATGATAAAAACAGAAGACATTGATTGATTTTCTAAACGAGTCTACGAGTATCCACTCAGAAAAATGTAGAGCGAAATATTAAAATGATTTAAATCTTGAATAAAATTGATTTCACTTACATTTTATGATTTGTATAACTGATAAAGAAGAAATGATATTTTTTTAATATTTGGATTGCACGTGGATTTTTTAACAAAATACTTAAAAATATTAGGAAACGGAAAAAGTTGACATTTTTTTCTTTTAACAAAAGCAATTTTGTGATCTATCATTGAATACGGCCGCTATGTAAGAAAAATAATCAACTGTAATCTATTATTGAAATTATATGAAAATACAATTATTTTGTTTATATTTATTGAAACAAAAAGGTATGTTTTTGATCATGTGAGCAAAGAGTTAGAGAAAGTGTAACATGCTTCTTGTTTCTTATACAACAGTCGTATTTTCGTATTCAATAATATATTTCAGTATCCTTTTTCTTACAAACAAGCTCTATTTTCGTATTCATGATAACTCACAAAATAACGTGCTTCTTCGATAACAACAGTATTTTAGTATTAGATTTCGTAGTTAATTGTGCACAGAATTTTAATTATTGTTGACTTTTTAATTTGTATGTCAGGATACAAAAATCCTGACAGTCTCCGAAGCCAACTGAGAATGGTAATCGACGAAAAGAACCGACCGGGACTGGAAAAATTAATAAATGAATGCGAAGAATACGAGTACTCTGAACTTGGTAACATCTTGCAGGAGGCCAGGGAGACCCTGCATAGTTTGGGAGGTGGATATGGAGGTTAGAATATTTCTGATATACACGTATTCATTTGTATGATGTTGATATATAGAGAACGTATAACACTTGAATTTTTCAAATATAAAACCTACACTAGTAATTATTATATTTGTAATTAATATATGAATAAAATGCGCAAATGTTAATAAAATGGATTTATCAAAATATTATATCATACGTTTGTTAAAGTTGAGAGCTCTGTCGGAGAATTTATTATTGTTAGAGTTCAAAACTCACTTAATATGCATTTTTGATAGGATTATGCCAAGAAGAGATCAACTAAGTAAATATTTCTTTACTTGTTGATCGAAGGCGTCTGCTATCGAGATGTGATCAACCGGTTAATTTTTCGCAGGACGAGATTACGATTATTAAATATATTTTCACTTAACAATGGTCGAAGACCAGCAGGGTATGACAAGAGAGTTCAATTCTCAATATTTGCTCCACTTTTGTGACCATGTCTCGAATTAAAAGAAAAATCTAGACCCAAACAAAAGAATGTTCGGGATAATTAAAAGAATTTCTCAGGGAGTGATGACTAGCTTCGTAAACCGTCGCAATGATCTCGTAGCGGAAAAGTTGGCATAGTGGATGGAGTACAAAAGGGGAAAACTTAATCTGAAAGTTTTCAGCCGAATCCGAAGTTAAATTAGCAGAATTCTCTTTTGCTCGTCCAACTAAAACGAAATTGTCTCAGCCAAGCAAAGGAAAAAAAAGAGCAATTTTAGTAAAAAGGGCAGAGTCGAGATCCTAGCATAATTCAAAAGAACTGTACGCCATGCCACACCGTACGAGGCGTACGAAAATGGGTTTCAGAATGTAAAGAAGATTTTACTGAGTTGCCCTGATCACAAACGTATGCACATCTCAGTCTTATGTGATGCGTTGGGTCAAAATGTCTCTCTGTAGAAACCTGGAGGAATGGAAGGATATGCTTCTAACGTGTGGAAGTCTTGTACAGGCGCTTTTTTGCGAGTGCATGAGGAGACATCAAATTATTAGACAGGTAGTCATAATGTTTTGATTCATTATATATATATATATATATATATATATATATATATATATATATATATATATATATATATATATATATATATATATATATATATATATATGCTTGTGTGTGCATGCGTGTGTGCATGCGTGTGTGTGTGTACCAAAGCAAGGAGGCATAATTAGTGATCTATTATGCTTAATAATGGTAAAATATCTCTAATTGTATTCGATTCTCTATTTTAATTTAGTAAAAATAAACCTAGGGAAGACGATTAGCGAAACACGACTTTCGATCAATGCGTTCGTTCTATGTAGTTTATTTAATATTTTAACTGTGATTTATTGGTTCGTCTATTCCCCGCAAATACAGGAATCAAGTCTTCTGACTCTCTGCGAGAACGTCTCCAGTCTGCTATTCAACGTAAGGACAAACCTGCGTTGGAGACACTTATTAAAGAGTGTATAGCTGCTGGTTTCCCAGAGTTGGTAGATGACATCAAGAAGGCACGAAACACCCTGGACATTATGCAAGGTGGTCGAGGAGGTATAGCTTCTGTCTTGCAACATTCATTCATCAAAATGCAAAGTTTTAAAAAAAAATCTTATTCAGAGTCTTGTTATAGCTAGATGTAGAAATTAATGATAAAATTAGTGACAAGGATAAGATTTATATAACAGCGTTAAGTTTTGTTTTTGTGATTCTACAAGCGTTATTTCTATTGGTTCAAATCGTAGAGAAGCAGTCGCATATAGGCATTCAAAGGTAAAAGAGATACAAGTTCGAGTCTTACCGAGGATTTATTCTTTGTTTCCAAACCATGTTGGTTAATAATAGCCGTAGTATGGTGGTTTGGGTAGTTGCGACGAAAAGTAACTGCAATTAAAATTAAAGAAATACAATTAAAAAATATTAATGTTTGACAATCCTTCATCTAATAATAGTAATAATCAAATTCAAAATAATATTAGTACTACTAGTAAATATAAACAAAAATAACAGACTTTACAGCACTGACTGAAAAAAAGGGTTATTTATATCATTACATTTGCATCTTCGCACCGTTGGCTTTCGTAGCCTAAACAGTAGAGAAGCTGTTATGATAAGATGGGGTACTCGAAGGAGAAAATAGATGTTAGCTTATTATTTATTTCTCTTCTGTGCTATTTACTAACGAGCGTAGAATGACAGTCTGCCGATATACATCAGCACTTGAAGATGCAATAAAAGTGTCATACATATTCATATAAATTGATGAGATTTGTTTAGAAAAATATTTTAAATGATCCGCAACGCCGTAAATTGTTTGTTAAAACGTTTGTTTTTCTCATATAGTTGATGTCATTATCCGAATAGAAGCCATGAAAATGTCAACAGACCTTAATAACTTATTTATTCACTTCACACAATTGTTGGTACAGCATTACTACAGTGGGATTTTCAAACACCACATTTAAAATATTATAGATAGTGCATTTAGTTCTACATTTTTGTTATATATTGTTTTGGGTGCTTTTTCTGGTTTTTGTAGGATAAATAATGAAAACAAAAGTGAAAACAATAAATAGTATTTTATTTTAAAAACCTTGGGTTAAAAGTTTAATATTAAATTTGTAAAATTCAAATATGCAAAAATAGGTTTCAGTATTTTCTTTTTAAACAATTTATTATCAATCTGACTTCTTTTTAACTTTTTTTTACCTATTTCATACAATGAGTAAAAAGGTTACTGTGAATTTGCATACGTTTCTACTATACTATTTTGTGATCATGTGCTTATAATTCGGACTAATATTATGACTAAAATAGAAACTTCTTAGTGTTACTTTACCGAGATATTCAGAAAGTTAGACTAATAATAAAAATTTGACATGCCACTTGTTAAATATTAAGGAAAAGCATTTTATTGGGTGTTCAAATATCCTATGGTACTAACGGAAGATTAAATAACTAGCCATTAAAATAACATATCATTTTTATAATTTAAAGTGATTGTACAATTTTAGGAATTGTTTCAAGCCCACCTCCCCTGTTCCCCAAAAGAAGTAAACAGAGAATCTAACAGATATTTTGCTTATAATTTAGCCACTAAATCAGCTGATTCAATTCGGGAAAAACTGAAGACAGCAATCCAGCGAAAGAGCAGACCAAGTCTGGAGCGAGCCATAAATGAAGCAGAAGCAGCCAGATATCCGGAACTTGCTTATGATTTACGTCAAGCTAGAGACACTCTGGAAAGTCTGGGTGGTGGTCGTGGAGGTTAGTTTTTTTCAGATGTGACCACCCCATGTTTAAATCTGTCAAATAACAGTCGCGATATGAGTACTAAATGATCCACCTTGAAGAACGTCCTTCACTTCGAAACCCTTGCCAACCGACACTCGAATCCCCTCCTCTGCGCGCTATTTGCTTATGTCCGACCTTTGCATGATTTAACAAATTTGATTTAACCACTTCAGAACGGATGGCATGATATTTCATAGCAACTTCCTATTCCGACAGTGAATCGGATAGTGATTCAAGACATTTGGTAACGAAAGCAGTAAAGCAACAATTGCCTTGATGAAATTTTTTTTGATTTTCTAAGTCTTGTTCTAAAGTGGTTAACAAATGACTTTTGCATGGAATGTACCGCGCTCACCTGGTTCTTCTAAACACTGTTTTTTTTCATTTTAAATGATATCTTTTTGTTTTCTTTTTTCTCTCCTTAAAAGCCTTTTCACATCTGTTTTTATTTGTATGAGAATAGCATGATCAAAATTTCTTACATGTGTGAAACTGGAAAGTTTTACGTCCACTGCAGATTCAACTTCACTGGATCCTTTTGCTTGCTTTCTTGTCACTTAAAACTGACTTTTTTTTAAAAATCTATTTTCCATTTAATATTTTGCACTTTTCTTAAACAGGACATTTTTGCATCACTATGACGATTGTTTTGAATCCTTGGAACTATTTTCAAACTGTGACTAAATTTAGTGAGATGATAAGAAAAAAATAACAGTAAATTAATTAAAAGTTTAGCAAGTTCATCTCACGGACTTCTGTCCTGAGTCCGATCGTCACTGGATGTTATTTAGATGTAGTAATTTCGAAAAAAAAAACATTACTTTAACTATATGTTAAACTATTCATGGCTTTGTAAATATCCGTATATTACGATGTTATGATTACCACACCAAAAACCAAAGGGGCATTGGGATAGTGAAAGACGCCTTCCAAAAGCTAAGAAAAGTACTAAGAAGCAGATAAATTTTGTCATAAAAAAGAAAAGAGTATTGAACTGTTACGGAATATCAGTACTCCTATATGGCAGGGAATACTGGACAGTCTCATCACAGATGAAGAAGAGATTTGAAGCGACAGAAATGTGGTTCTACAGAAGGATACTGAGGATATTATGTGAGCAATGACGTAGTTTTAGAGAAAAACGGCAACAAAAAGGACACAGTAAAAATTGAAATTTCTAGGACAAGTAATAAGAAAAGAGGGATAGAAAAGTTGACACTCACAGGACAAGCGGGACAGAGGAAAGCAGTGCATAACCAGCCTAACGAGATTGAGTCAATTGTTGGCAGAATAGGAATTAGCACAGATAAAAAAAATACATACTTTATTAAGAATTACAAGAGGCAGGAAATTGTGGAGATACATGATCGGCCACATCATGAATTGAAACACATAGAAGAAAAAGAAGATGATTAACAAGCTTATCTCAAACACCATTCCACTAATTTTAGTTAATTTGTTCCTCAATGAGTACTCTACTACTGTAGACTTATGCCAAACGAAGCTAAGCTTAGTAAATCATTATAAACCTAACGAGACTTTCAATATTTAGATTAGTGACAGTATAAATATATGAAGCGTGATAAGTTTGTGATATGGTAGTCGAATAAATCGTAAAAGAAAGTGCAAGGAAATAATGTGTCCATTAGCATTCTGACTAGGATTCAGATATCACCATGGCTGATTGGTGAAGGAGTTGACATTTTGATAATATCAACCAAGAGAGATGATCTCAGCGTGTGGCACCGTTGGGAAATACCGGAAAACCATACGACATGTTGACCCAAACTTTGTGATTGAAATTAAGATGACGAAACTGTTCAAATCTTTCAATTCACGAAATTATAAATCCTCTTTAGTTTTGGATGGCAATCTATTTAGATACGGTATCACAGTAAAATACACAATCTCACGACAACCTGGCCACTCGCGAGGATGTATAGGCCTAAAAAGAATTGACCCACAGATTGTAAATTATTGTAATTCATAAAAATACTGATTTTCTCGGCAGTGTGGCTTACAAAATAGGCGCTATACAATCTTCATTACCCAATTTGATCTTACATGATATTATAATAGCTACTATCAAGAATAGACTATTCTGAAACTTTACCTCTTTTAAATGTACTTTACAGGGTTTTTCTATGATTGAAAGCTTTGCTTATTTTTTGTTAATGTCTATAATTTTGTTTTCTTCTTAAGAATATGTTCAACTCATATGGATGTCCGACGGTGTCTATCAGGGCACGCTCACCTCATCATAGCTTGTAAAATGGGAACCATGAATGGTACGCTCTTATATCATTGTTAACCATATTTTATGGATTTCATTTTTAGGTTCAGTGAGTCCTGAGACTCTTAGAGACAGGCTGAAGAGAGCCATGAAACTCAAAGATAGACAAGCTCTGGTAAAAGCTATCGAAGAATGTGTCGCTTCCGGCCACCCGGAACTTTTAGCAGATGTTCAACAAGCCAGAGATGTCCTTGACTCCATTGGAGGAGGCCGTAAAGGTGCGTGACTAAAATCAATAATCCGATTTTATTGATTTGCATTCTTTTTCTTTAACATGGGCGTGCACTGTTTTTCCTTTAAGATAAATGTACCCTGTTTTTCATTAACATTGCTATACTGTTTCCTTTTACGCTGAGTTTCCTAGATATGCAATAGGTCAGTTCTCGAGCCCAGCTAAAATTCAGCACTTCGAATGTTTAAGCAGGTCGTTCTCACTTGAAAGATTAACGCTACACAGTCTTTCTTATCACTCACATTTTTCCTATCAACCTTGCGCTTTAGCTAAGATAGAAATATTCTTAATGTTGTTTTCATAGTAACTAGACCGGCTTCACGTGAAAGATTAGTGTAATGCAATCTCCCTTCTCTCATTTGAAAGATGAGCAAATTTTAGAAATTGTTTGCGGGTTCAAGAAATTAAATAATTCCGACTGAGGCTAGGAGTCGGTGTTAGTAAACAAGTAGCAATTTCATTTGTAGGTTCAGAGATGATGTCTAAGATTTATCTCTGAACATTAGAGAACATTATTTTTCTCCTAGCTTCAACACTTTTTTCTTTTTCCAACTTCCAACAACTTTCTGCGTATGCTTTCCCAGTATCATAACTTTAGCATTTTTCTCAGTATCATTTACCGGCACTTTTCACAGTATTGTTGCTCCATCAACTTTTTTGGTATCCGTTCTCAGTAGCTTTCCCAGTAACCTTTATCAGCACCTTTTTGAGTATATTCTCTAATACCGTTCTCAGTATCGTTGCTCCAGAGCCTTTCTCAGTATCTATTATCAGTTTCTCTCCATAGAACATGCAGGTTGTTGAATGGATAATGGCTCGGAAAAAGATAAATCGGAGAACGCAGTTCCAATTTTATTCCGGTTCGTTATATTGAGTGATGTGCAAATACTCTTGGGGAAACATATGAACTCATCTCCTCTCCCAACTATAGGTTAAATAGTAAGATTTGTATCCGGAAAATAATTGCTATTTTTCTCAAAAGTTGATAATGCAATAATCGCTGCAAAAAATTATTCGTACAATCCAAATTATATTTCAGCTTTAAATAACCTACTGCTTGTCAATTCACAATCATTTGCATGGTTCTCGGCGTATTATCGTTATCCACAAGTCATTCTGTTCTTGAAAATCTATCTTCATAATATTAGTAATTTTTATTTTTAGCCTCTAAGCCCACGGATGTCCTTCGTGATCAACTGAAAGCAGCCATGAAAACCAAACATCCCGCAAGTCTGGAGAGAGCTATTGCCGAAGCTGAAGCATCTAAAGATCCTCAGCTTATGGCAGAGGTGCAAAGTGCTAAGAAGATGCTAGATTCCGTTTGGCCTGCTCGCGCTGGTGAGAGATTCTTATTTATTAATTCAAAAATGTATTTGTAGTCAACAACATTATAATCCTTGTCTGCTTAGCAGTTCCAATAATTTCGTGATATTGAAAAATTCCTTGACAAATATACTGAATCGAAATTAGAATAATTATTTATGGTGGAATACACAATAACTGAAATGTGGCTTAACACCATAGAAATCCAGGGATGTTTTGATGGCTAAATAATATTGCTACGAATTTATATAAAGTTTTATTTTTGTCAAAAAATACCGGAAACACATACATCAATCTATTATGTTATACAAAATTTATCGTACAAATTCCAGGGAAAGTAATAATGGTAGGAATTTATTTCAATAAAATATTTCGTTAAAAATATTTGAAACAATGTATCCAATTCATACGAGAATGTACTGAAAAGTTCTCGACCCAGTAAAAAAAAAACTTCCCCTAAAAAAAAAAAAAAAAGAGCCGGAATTTTAGTCATTTCTTCCGGTTTCGAACCGAAAACTTTTCAGCACTCCTGTAGAATAGAATGCATAATGTAGCTGAACTGTTGGCGTAAAGTCTTTGAAAGGCTTGAAAAAGAATTTGATGAATGAATAATGAATATATGAATAAAAGATTTTATAAATCGAACTTTTTCCTCAAAATGACACACACACAGATATATATATATATGTATGTCAAGGGTTTCTTAAATGTATGTATGGGGATATATATATAAATAATATAAAATTATATATATATATATATATATATATATATATATATATATATATATATATATATATATATATATATATATATATATATGTATGTTTATCAAAGGTTTCTTAATTGTATGTGTGGGGATATATGTGTACAGCGTCACACTATCTTTAGTTCGAGGATACTTAAACGGATTTGAATGACGTCAGTAATCAATTCGGACCAATCAGACACAGAATACCCCTTTTATAACCAATCAGGATAGTGAAAAACATTATTATCCTTTCCCCGCAAAATTGTAAACGTTTTTGAAAGCTAATCCGTGTTTATAAATAAGTATGCCTTCAGCTTCATTTTTTAGTAATCGAACTTTTTTTACGTTATTAAAATGGACTTAATTTTTTTTGCAATATGTGCAATGTTACGAAATATTTTACAAAATTACCATTTAATTCAACATTTGTCGAGCAGATTGTCTTGACGGCATCTCAAAATCTAGAATTATAAAATTAACTATAATTAGTAATAAAATAATGATAGTATATAAGCTACAAGTAAAGTCAGTAATAATGAAATGGACTACATGGGAATATATCCGATGATAGAGTAAAGCTAATAATAAATAATAATAACGAAATAATTGCTAATTAATAAGTGTTAGGAAAGTGTTACTAATATATTGCTTTTGTTTCTTTGGTTAGTATTAGCTTTCTTTTTCTACATTTTTACTTTTAAAGATTTTACACGTAGAATTATTTGATGCATATGAAAACAGTGTTAAGTGCACATATAAAAATCCCCAGAATCCTTACTCATGTAGAAACTATAATCAATATACATTTTGACAGGGCAGGTAAACTATTATAATATTAATGAAAATGCTATATCTAAAAATAACAAAAAATAAAATGGTGTAATAAAATAATAACATGGAAAATTTTTCATCTTAAAACAACATTACGAAGGTGGAAAAAAATTATTAATAAAATAATAATAGTGAAAGCTTATCTAAAAAGCAACAATAATATGATGACATAAAATTAATAATAAAATAATAATCAAAACGCTTAATTAAAAAAAAAATAACAATAAAACTAGTAATACACTCATCTCCATGTACCGTGTTCCTTCAGAAGATAGGCGATCATGGCTCTCCACAATTCCTGTCCTTTATAGCTCTTAATACCTTCTGCATTTCGATATTTAACCTAAAACCTGTTTCACCATCAATTTACTCATGATTATTAAGTATGTTATGCGTCGTTTTCCTCTGTGCCTCTTCCCGGGATTATCAGATTGTTCAATCCCACCTACCTCATTATATACCCCAGAAATTTCAACTGTCTCTTCCTTGTGTCAAGTATAAGCTTCCTTAACGATGCAAAATCTGAAATGTAACTGAATAATTTTATAAGATTTCATGTTTAATTTTTGCAGGTACTCCTGAAGAAGTGAAAAATCTGCGTGCCAGTAAGTATCATATTGTTTACTTTATTTTGTGAAAATATTTACTATATTAAATCTAAACCGAACTTGTCTTGGTACAGAGCCACAAAGACCGAATACTCGGTAAAAATGAAATAGTGTAAGCGAGAATAAATTGTTATCAATTACTCTGTGAAATTATCGAATGTATAAATATTAACTTTCTCTGGAACAAGGTCAATTCATGCTGATTACGAGGCTTCTGATACTGAAAGATAGGGATACCATAACTTGTTATTTCAGACTACAATTACTTATTCTTGAAAGGAAAACAATTTAAGATTTTCTCGCCTGCATTGAGTTAAATAGTAGGGTAGACAGGACTATCTAGCCTTGGATGGAAGTTATTTTAAGAAAAAGACAACTCCGAATACAAAACTGTGGAGCTGACAACGGAAAAATACTTTACGAAGACATGGTATTTCACACATGTTAGAGCAAAGGGAGGTGTGAAGTGTCTTAACTGTCTTTAAAAATGATTAAATATTCTATTAATGGTTATATTTACTTATACTCTGTTATAGAATCTTCATCGCCTCTTATTTCATTGAGAGCATTTACTATTTTGAAACAAAAATTCTCTCGATATAAGTACCCATTTGGTCATCCAGTCATTGTGTTACAGTGCGCAGTGAATTAGCAGATGTTGATGAAACCATCACAATCATGATTGATGCGTGTGGCATAATGGATAGCAGCTCCTGAAGAGAAAGAGAAATCCGAGTTCGAATTCCAGTCGAGTTTGTTACATTAACTTACGTGAAAAATACCCTTGAGAAAGGCAGGAATCTATCTCTTCAGCTATGGGTAAATAGCAAGACTAACCTGGTGCTGTAGCCTTGGTTGGCAATCAATCTAGGAGAAAAAAATCTCTGAACACTATACTGAAGAGTGTTGAGCTCCGTCAGAATATCTTGTTCAAGACACACTACTGTTTCTACGGCTGCAGTATATTGTGGCCCTACGACTCTAATGGGGTTACGGGACACATTATCATGACCGTGACTATAAAATTTAAATTCAATAGAGATAGTGATTCCATTTTAATTAAAAACGACAATTTGTCGTGAAGTATCTCTTTAACTAAGGAAATATGTCAAAAAGTTTGTATTTGTCTTCTGCAGAATTGGAGAGCGCCATGAGACGCGATGACGCAGTCGAGATGCAGAAAATTATGATGGAAATTGAGCAGAAGAACTTGTCTGATTACCTTACTGTTGAAGTGGGCGACGCTCGGAGTAGACTCCAAGGCCAAGCCCAACCGGACCCAGAAGGGCATTTCGCCCGCACTGACGCCAGCGTGGATGTAAGAAGCGCTTCAAGATTTGGACAATATTCCCAATATGGAACCATGTCACATGACCTCCTGATTGCGGCCCTGGTCGTAATTGGTGAAAATGAAAGGCGCCTCGGGGTAAGAAATACAGCACTTACATTTTCTTTCATCAATACGCAATGTTAATTGCTAAATGACGATTATAAGTAAATAAGAAAATTTGCAATTGATCTTTGTTGGAGTCACATTTTTAATAATTTTGCTTTTGTGGTATCTCGTAGTTTCCTTTTCTTCACAGCCCATATTAAAAGTAGTCACATTACTGGTTTCATCAGGCTATCGATGCAACATTATTATTATCATTATTGATTGAGAGTAGCACGCCAAAAAATATGATACTGACGTACAAATATACCGATCTTAACACAATTTAACAAAAGTATACTAGACACTTTCTTCATAATCAAATATGCACAACATAATGACAGGTTTCGATAAGTGTAGCGCATAAATTTACAGGTGTAGTGCAGTTAGAAATATCTTCAGGTCGGGTAACACAGGCGTCTCAAACGGTCTCCGATTGAGAGTATTCCTAAGTATCTTATTATGACTTCCAAACCACCTTGACACTTTCATCCTTCAAACTTAAAAAAAAACCAGCAAACCTCTCGACAAGCGGCTATGATTCTCCTGAACTACTTCTGCTCATAAACAGTTCCGCAGTCATTAGAAAACATGTCCAACAAATTATGGTCAGATAATTGACAAGCAAATCTAATCTGTGTTACGGAAGAAGATATTTAGTTTCGCCCGTTTAATTCACCAAGATAAAACGTATAGATGTTAACATTTCTAATCAATTAATATCAGCAACCACGAGAGCTATTCCAGCAGTAGCATAAGGAAATGTATTACTATTATTGTTATTATTGCTTATGCATTGAGCAGAGCATTTCAGTCGACTTATTCTATGGTCTTATGTAAATATATGATCCGTATGAAATTTTAGGCTGTCCTTATCATTTCAATCATATTATTATCACGTTGAAATACCAGTTCCCGTCTGAGCACTGTAGTTAAGCAGCTTTGGGCCTGGTCAGTACCAAGATGGCTAACCGTTTGGGAATACCAGATGCTGTAAGCTGCTACCAACACACAAGGGTCAGCGCAGTAGGGTAATGGCTCAAACCTCCCTATGAATGGCAAAGAATGAAAAATATGGGGAAGGCATATGCCTAACAAAGGCTGGTTTGGAACTTATTCTTTGCCTATTCATTCACCTGTCTTTTTTAGCAATCCAATCCAATGAAAAGAGGAAGTCTATTTATTATATTTTATTTATTTAATTAATTATTTAAGAAACCCTGTTTATTGTACCAAGGACTTTTTATGAATGCTTATAGAAAATTGGAAAATAGAAGAAAAATAGTC
>OZ038476.1:106032549-106127549 GCA_964036315.1 Acanthosepion esculentum | reverse complement strand
ATTTTAAATTTTTTAAATATCTATAACCTTCTATTCGCTTAAAACTCCGCCATATTTGTCAAAGGCTTTTTTTTTATCGGGGAAGAATATTAACACGCGCATACATTAAATTTACATGTTCCACACACAATTTATAAACTGACAAATTTATTAATATCACAGCTGCTAATATAAAACACCCAAATAATAATATCGCCATTCCCTTGTCAATTTATAGTAGAGTTGCGATTTAAGAAGCTTGGTCTAACTTTTGAAAATGACTGCAACTTTGTTCTCTTCGTAGATATATTTTATTTTGCATATACTACCAGAAAATACAAAACAAAAATATACTGAAGATTTTTGCACAGTTGAAAGTAGAATAGATCAAAACTAGCTTAGATAATTATTTAGAATTTAGAATTTTATGTTTCCTTATTTTAGATATTCTTCGAATCCAGAAACTGCTTCATACAATTCTACCTACTTCATTCTGTTCAAAAGTTGAACAAACGGATTTAGAGAATGGTTTATGTTAACTATTTAGACGAATTCTTTTCTCGTAAGTTTATCATCTTTAATCGTATTTAAGTATTGCATGCAATAAATAAAAAAAAGTATTTATATAATTTAGCATAGTCTGGCACAAGGTAAAGCGGTATGCCCCTTGTAGAATCAACTCACTACCCTAACAAACTCGCCTATTCACAAACTGTTTAATTTTACAGTGAGTTCGAACCTCTCATATGAGCAAATAAATGTATGCTTGTGCTTGACAAAGCTAAAGTTAATAAATATCTATATTTCCTAAGATACACATGTTACTATTTTTGCATCTATAGCTATAATGTAGATATGTTGATAATACACATTAGGTGATTATGATTATTTTGTTGGTATGGCAGGAACTTTTCGGCATTTTAAATATTTTGAATTTAACGAAATGATAACTAACTGAAACCCGAAGTAGGGAGAATTTTTCGGAGAAGTGTGAAATGACAAACCATAGAGATACGCTTATATATATATATATATATATATATATATATATATATATATATATATATTGTATCAATCGATTCTCTGCTCTCCTGCGTCAATTGTTTTCTTCTCAGTCATACCAATAAAATGAAAATGTTTTTAACTAAAACGTCTTATAATCGATTCATTGTTAGCTTGCTCGTCTTTGCGTTTTCGATTATTTCTGTAATTTCGCCGTGCAAGAAATATCGATCATCAGTTAATAACGCATCAAAGAAATCATTTTTAGAAAATTTGTGATTAAAGATAATGTTTAGGCGGGAAATGAAGGAAGAGAGTAAAAACAAAGAACCAAAATTAAAAGGCGAATGGTACGATTATATTTTCTGGTAAATATGAAATGGAACAACGAAAGAAAAAAGCAGCAGCAACTTTTTATCTAACCGCTTTTTTTTTCTCGTAATTTTTGATACATCCTTTAATACACAAAACAGAAATACTAAAAAACAACTAAAATATATATATATCTATATATACATTTCTCTTATAATCGAATATTTTAGCAAAATACTAACAGCTTTAAAATTACGCCTAACATTTTATAATTAGAATTAGAGAAACGCTTTAAAATTGTTTATTAATATCGTAAGTAGTCCTGCTACTTCTTACCCACCAGCGTCAGCGACCTTTTATTCGAGTCCTAGGATTTCGAATGCTGATTTTCATAGTAAGCAGGCCTTCCCCACCTGAAAGATTGACACAGGAAAATCTTTTAATTCTTTTGATTTCTTTTTGACTCTATATGCTTAGTAAATACATATTACTACGGGAATTACCAAAGGAAGTTTGACTTTCTAATATAATTTTTTAAATCATTTTCCCAATTCATTATTTTTTAGTATGTTTGCAACTTGACATTTTCTGGTTTGAAATCAAAAACTTGCTTGGCTAGTCGGGCGGACAACAACCAAGCATATATTTTCGATTTCAATTTATAAAATTATTTTGGAAAGGGTCTTGTTTCAGAAAATGCCGGCAACTATATATCGTTTATTACAAAACAAACTATTTTTTAAATATTTTTATTGCATATTTTATTGCTTCTTTTTCCCGGACGCCTTTGGACAAATATGAAAACAACAACGACAAAAAAATCCCCACCTTCAATTTTTCCCCCGGCTGCCACCAAATTCAAATATGGCGGAGGATGCATTTTGGTTCGAAGAAAATGGCGGATGTCATCAAAAACTAACGACGATGCCTAGGCGAAAGATTTTCTGGTCGATTGGTGTGATTTCTCTTATCGATGAAAGTGCCTTTCTCTAATAAAGTTGTTTTCTATTCTTGTAAAACGTTGTTCTTTGTTTTTATTTCTTTCTCATTACGCTTAAAGCGTCTACATCGCTAAATTATATGCAAACTGTTGTACCTAATCGTATCGGAATATTACGAATTATTAATTTCCTTAATCGTATTTCTTTCATCATACTTCTCTTGATTTCTATTGCAACTCTAAGTTAGTTATTATATGATCGTTTGTAAGGGGTTGGAAATTCTGACTTATATCGACATGGCAATCGTGACAGAAAAGCAAAATTCCGTGAATCAGGTATGAGAAAACGAACCAAACTTTCTATCTGGTGGTATAGCGGGAACTTTTCGGTTATTCTGATTTTAATTAAACGTAATATAAATTAAACCTGAAGTAGGAAGAGAAGTATGAAATGACAATATATATATATATATATATATATATATATATATATATATATATTTATTTATATATATATATATATATATATTTATTTATATATATATATATATATATATATATATATATATATTTATTTATATATATATATATATATATATTTATTTATATATATATATATATATATATATATATATTTAATTTATTTATATATATTTATATATATATATATTTATATATATATATATTTATATATATATATATTTATTTATATATATATATTTATATTTATATATATATTTATATATATATATATATTTATATATATATATATATTTATATATATATATATATTTATATATATATATATATATATTTATATATATATATATATATTTATATATATATATATATATATATATATATATATATATATATATATATATATATATATATATATATATATATATATATCCAAGTGTGGGATTGGTATATACGGAGTAAATTCCAATAACCAACAATTATTATTCTTTAAAGAGTGCTCAATACAGAGTAGAGCAGATATAATGATTTATTTAAATATTATAACATAAATATGTTATAAAATCACTACAAAAATAGCCATTTCGTTTCGACACTTCCAGTGTCTTATCAAGTGATGATGTTGAATAATATTTAAATAAATGATTATATATATATATATATATATATATATATATATATATATATATATATATATATATATATATATATATGTATGTATAATCTTTTGATGTGTGGGAGTTGTAATAAAAAGAAACAAAAGTAAAGATGAAAGAAATACTATCAAAACAAGTAATATCCGACAGGATAGGAATATTTTTTACTTACACTTTTTTTTTAAGCATACAGCATGCCCCTAGCCCAAGCTTTCCACTGACTCTCTAATGTTTTCTCCGAGTTGATTTCCGTACTTGTTCACGTCGGCGTGCACTGAAAGCTGGGAAAGGGCCTTCTGCACGCTCCCGAAAAATGGGGATAAAAAATAAATGTCACGTCGAGAAAAGAAAACGCGAGACCTATTTCCAATATTATATTTTTTTATGTTTTATTCAGGGCTTCGCCTGGGTGGTTAGGATGTCGATTTCTACCATTTCCTCTCTCATCTCCACATCCCGATGTGTAGTTTGACAAGGCAAACGTGTGTCATCGGAACGACGCGACAGACAAGTCCGTTTCCCGCCAAGGATGGACAAGAACTGAGTCCGATCCCAAGCATGACTGCTAATATAGACCAGCACTCGTCTACACCAAAGTTCCAGTTTTGCTGTCACTTATATCCCCAGAAAACCTCATCCATTCCTTTACTTCCCCATTCTCTTTTGGTTAAAGGGGATACCACTTAGAAAACTAGACTTCAAAAGGATCACCTGATAGCTGTAAAACAGAAACACTTGAGCTCATGATAAAGTCACATATTCCTTTTCTATGTGTGTATCCATAGTATCACAATGATGTGAGAAGATAAACACAAAGTGAGAAATTTATACAGACGAGGATATACATCGCAGTAATTCATGTAATGATGAAGAATTCAGTTTATTAAAATCAGACATCTGATAGACTGAAGAGAAAATAAAAGCGAAGTGAAAAATTTATACAGATCAGGATATTCGCCATAATGGAATGTTGAATTCAGACTATAGTTAGAAGCGAAGAGGAGGATTTTCGTCTAAATATTTCATACAATACTGACAAAATTTCATAAAAAATGTCAAATTTTTCAGGTAGCCTAACATGTACATAACAAGTACGGGGAGTTATCAAATTAACAGAGATAAGGATATTCGTGTCCACCGTAGTGAAGTAAATTCTCTTCGCCTCTTCTATAAACATTTCCACGGTAATTGTTCTGATTCTCATTCGTTCCTCGTAGGTTCGTCTTCACTAATTTAAACGCAGTACTAGACTGGTAACTAGATATAATAATTTCACTGTTGAAATTAATAGCTGTAACCATAAGTTCTACGCTAATTGTCTCCTCTTGTGCTTCTCAGTTGTGGAAATGTCGACCAACTTTCTTCTTTCCTGCCAACTACGATCTTCAAGACATTAAATGTAACACCAATCGTCATCATGTGTCTCCCTAAATCTCATTCTTTTATTTTCCTCTCTGTTTGTTTCATTTTCAATAAACCTTCTTTCTTTTATTGCCTTGCCTTGTTTGGGATGAAATGATTTAAAAAATGTTTCCTGGAATACTGACATTTCATATAAAAGCAGCCCGCATAGTCATCAAATTAACAGAGATGAGGATATTCGTTTAAATAAATCATGGA
This sequence comes from Acanthosepion esculentum, assembly GCA_964036315.1. Taxonomy (NCBI): domain Eukaryota; kingdom Metazoa; phylum Mollusca; class Cephalopoda; order Sepiida; family Sepiidae; genus Acanthosepion; species Acanthosepion esculentum. The sequence goes on along the minus strand of OZ038476.1, from coordinate 106,122,560 downwards.
ACCGTGACATGTTGTCAAAGAATTTCAGACTATTGAAGATTCTTAAAAGTGCACCACCTGTACACGGAGTCATGTAATAGGTATCTCATGGAGGAGTTCATCCAAAAATGTTTAAGTTTCAGGTAACCTAAAATATATGCTATTAGTACACATAGTCATCAAATTAACAGAGATGTGGATATTCGTCCATACAAGCCGTGTTCGAGAAATGTTTTTTGTGGTTCTAAATCTTCTCCCACTTCAAAATAAAAGATCTAGTTGTACAGACAAGGATCTCTAACAGCCTGACAAAGGCCCTGTAACTGAAACTTTAATGATGTTACTTCATTACACCTTTTGCTTGTTTTGTCGATAACTGTTTTACTTTCACAATGACAGCCTTGTTTTGAGAAGGTGAAGTTGTGAATGACAATTCTGCGTTCATTATTCCCAAATGTTTTATTGTTGGAAGGACCAAAAGATTTCTACGCAAGTACGGAGATATCTAGAACTGCATTCATTCTGAAATAAGATATTTATCACATACGTATTAATGTTCAGTTACTTTCTTCCCAATGTTACATCTCTTTATAATTTTATTTTGCATTTTAGTTTTGAAAAATATGCAACAAAATATATCGCCTGGGTAAAGTGAAAGGAAATACAAGCATTGTTAGTATCATATTAGAATCCAGCTCCATCTTTTGTTCCTTAATTAGTTAACAAGTACATTGCGCCCTGCCAATACCGTATAAATAATGGACTATTCCGATTTGATCGCGAAGAACTACGGAAATGAATATCAGGGACGCTGTTTGGTTTCAGTGAGAGAAAGAAAGAAAGAAACTAGGAAAGACAGACAGAAAGAGAGAAAGATACAGACAGATGATAGAGAAGGCGATAATACCTTCCTGTGTTTAACATCTGCTTCAATCAATACCTAGATGGGAGTCCGCTTGAGAATACCGGATCGGAGAGCTGAGTTCTAATTCCAGTCGAGTTCGTTATATTCGCTTACGCGCAAATAGCCTTGGGAAAGGTATGCATCCCCCCCCCCGCAGCTAGATTATTACAGTCTAAAAATATTTTATGGCTTATGAACATTTTTATAGGTCATTTAAGACCTATAAAAATGTTCATAAGCTGGAAAAAAACAATAAATTAACAATGCAATATAGTCACTTTCATGTCGTAGAAGTTAGTCGTAGAACTCGCAAGCCATTAATCTAATAATTATGATTTATCAGAAAATTCTAATAGCAAAACTGACATTTTCATCGGTGCTACTAGTATTCACTTAAATTTTTTTTTCTTCCATCACACTCCCACTTGCGACTACCTAAATCTTACAATCCGGCAGTATCGCAAAGCAATAATAATGTAAATTAAGATAAGTAATTATCGACTGCTGGCACCTCCTCGAAAATTAGGTACTAGGGTATCCGCTATCGCATAAGCCTTGTTGTACCTTTGTCACTGTGGTGCTGTTATCAATGAATACGGCCTCCAGGCCGTCTTACAGAGCATACCAACTTCAGTGATATCATTAGAAGAGATTTCGATATAGCTAGTATTCCCTTCCAGAGGGTGTCAGCCTGGCCGGGAGAGGATAAGCACCTTGGGGATTCAACTGTCTTACCGTTCGGGAGACTTTTCTGATTGCCTCGGCCACATAGTTAGGTTTTGTCACGCAGCACATTGAGAATCGTAAGGTGGATAAATACCGTTCCCTGTCTGATATGTCATGCCTGCCGCACTGTTTCGCTGTTCCAGAAACACTTAGTGACACATTGATACGGACTATCCGTATCAATGTACTTGACATTATGTATGCAGTGGGCTACCGGATTAATTCGAATGGTATCACTAAAACTTAGTACTTCAGTTATTAAAAAAAACAAAAACAAAAGGAAAAAAAAATATTGTATCCACTCCTATTACGAATCATCACTCGAAATTCTTTCTTTTTTTTTAAGAATAGAATAAAGATATGCGATGTCGGAAATCTAGCGCGTGTGATTCTTAAACATTTTCTGGTTGCTGCTCTTTTAAATTCCAGGCTACATCTCTAGTGCCTCCAGTTCCACACAAATGAGAAAACACTCCTTGATATTAGGTATATTGCAAATTTAAAACAGCACCTAATCTAGTGAGGAAAGCACGCCTAGACATTTCGGCTTTTCTGAGATACCACTAGATAAGATGTTGCCCGACGCTCAACCATAGTCATATCACTATACATACAAACTTAGAGCACTGACCTCTGCAGACATCGATTGTCTAATCTGACTGGCGTGTTACGCGTTCTGTCGAGTTAATATCAGAAAGTTACAAACAAACGTTCGGATTTTAACTACAAAATAAAGTAATACCATGCGTTTTTGAATAACTTTTATGTTAATTTTATTCTGTGAAGCATGTGTTATTTTAGTGTTAATGACTTAGATTTTATCATAGAGTTTTGTCAAAAGGGAAAAAGATATATAAAGCCACCCTTCCGCTCTCTACCCTCCCACCTTTCCCCCACCATACCCTGTATATTTCTACCACCTCCAAGGGACACTACCACCTACTTTGGGAATCACTGATCAAACACGTCAAACGTATTTATTTACTAAACTAACTTAGTCTGGTATAAGGTAACAATGATAGAGTTCGCTACCCTAAAAAAACTGATCAACAAGAATTTCATGATAATATTCGATTTAGTGCTTTAACCTATTTTAGCACATTATAATATAATATAATATAATATAATATAATATAATATAATATAATATTAAAGTAGCAAATATATAAAACTATTTTAAAAGCAAGTATACTAGAGTACGAGTAAAAAATATAAGTATTTACTAGTCTTAGTTTAGTATGGCATTGAAGAAAGATCGAACTCACTACCCAGCCAGTAGTTTGCGAGGTCATCCTACGAGAGAGACGTATACATTATTTAGAAAAAGAGAACGCGCACGTGTACGGGTTATCAAGGGGAATAACTTGAAGTAATTAATGAGAGTTACGCCCCTTAGCTGTTTTTTTTATTCTTCTTTTTAGGTTGATCTGACATTTAATGTTATTTTCAAAGTCGAGTTGAGTCTAACACAAGGTTACATAACGCGATCATTCGGTAGGAAATTAATTCGATACAATGGTGAATTGGTCATGTTTTTCATCATATCTTTTACATACGGATAAAATGTTTTAGGAAAATATTTTCCTAAATAAATCGGCATTCATTAAAGAAATTATGTTTAAAATGTCTCCAATAATTTTTCAGTAGTCCTTTGTAAACTTTGTCTTTTTTTATATCTCCTAATACCCGTTCTTCCAACCATTAACACAGTTCGTTAGGTAGGTTATGTACTGCTTTCCTTCTGTCCCTTCAATATGTCCTCGTTGCATTAAATTTTCTAGGCCCTCTTATCTGGCCTAGAAATTCTTTCTACCTCTTTCATATGATAATTATGAGTTTCCTTTTTGCTTCAGTTTTCTCTAAAACGTCGTCATTGCAATTAGGTTTAGTCTATGGTATTCTCAGCATCTTCCTGTAGAATCATATTTCTGCTGGCTCAAGTTTTTCTCTGTCCGTATTCACTACGATATAGAATGCTCGAAATTAGTTTAACATAAAAAAAATTCTATTTTCATTTCTGCAAACCTCTGCTTTCATAAACTGAACAATTATCATAATGTTGCATACATTCTGCTTCATTTCTTCATTTGGGCAAAACCGGAGGAGAACACATTTGTGACTGTTTGTAATATTCAACTACCATGAAGCAAAATTATAAATTCATGCAAGCAGATCTTAAAGAATATGCACTCATGCGTAATAAAGAGCCGAGAAAAATTAAAATACACTTTTAAGATTTCATTAACATTGAGAAAAGATGTGGCTGAGAACTTTTGAATCACTACATTAGCAGTTTCACGCAATAAAATTTAAGAAGAAATAAATGACAGAAAATGGTAAATAATATGCTTTGAAAGTTAAAATATCAATAAAACTCGATATTTTTCTCCGTCCAAGAAAAGTTCAGTCATAGGATTTAAGAAGAGGAAAGGAAATAAAAAAAATATATATAATGGAAAAAATTCCATGCATTTTGGGATGCATCATTGTTAAGGGATTACCCCCACTTGGTTTGCCAAGAATCGGAAGGTGGCGCTGTTTAGGGAGCTATAAAAATGTACTTTGTCTTTATTCTTTCCTTTCAGCACGTAGTAGTAGCAAGACAGACACGGAATCTGTCACTGGCTTGGGAATATTTTCCCCCGGGTGACCACTTTCACACACACACAAACACGCGCGCGCGCACACGCACACACACGCGCGCGCGTTTATCTCCCCTCCCCCACCTCCGACACACACAATCCCTAACAATGGAACAATGATAATATTTCATAGATAGGTTCACCTATTGTCCGGTTAACACTCTTCCCCGGTCTTTTGAACAGGAGTAGAGGTTTATCCCTTGTCTCCTGTTTAGGATTGGTTTTTCGGTTCCTTCAACTGTATAATTCTTACGTCTCCGCCTTAACTCTTGATAAAAAAAAATCTCGGATTTTCTAACAGTGTCAAAAGCCGATGAGTACTTATGCCAAGTAAGATAAACAAGAAAATCATTCTGAACAAGTGTTGAAATAATTCCTATAGCTATATATTTTCTGTTAGCTCGAGCATTCTTTAAATATGAGAATTTCGTTAATGAGATTTGCATAATTTGAGAGTCGACAAATACGTTTTTAAATTTAATAAGAAAAAATATTATTACGAATATTGTTGCTTTAAAACAAGCTATTTAAAAAATAAAGTTTACAGTTATTTTAAGGATAGCCTCATTTTGACACAACGGCATTAATATGGAGCGCCCTATGAAAGTCGAACTCATTTCTTTGTAGAACACATTACAAAAACCATGCAAGTTCATAGAGGAAAAATTGTATACTAAATTACCTCCCTTGGATCAGTTCCTTTAATACATAAAATAACGTTTCAAGGGAAATAACTCTAAATATGGATTTGCAAATATTTACCAAGCTGAGCATCTTCTGTCAAGTATCGTAAGGACAACAACCAGGATTGAAGCCTTATTATTATTATTGCAGGAGTAGTTTACTAACTATTAGCATGGGTAATAGTTAATAATCTCCTGTAAATTCTCGACGATATTCTCACAGATGAAGAAAAGACATGGAGTGATAAAGATGTGGTTTTAGTGACGAATGACAGAACATGTGAGTAACGTATAAAGAAAAAGTATGGAGAAACAAATACAACTGGTATGCAAAAGTGTTTGATAAAGTATATGTGGGAAGGAAATTAGAATAATCCAGAACTTATACTAGGAGCAAACCGCTTGAATACGGGTAGAAAGTAAATTCAGTAAAAACACAAAAATAGAAAGGGATGTAAGACAAGGATGTCTCTTCTCGCCGGACTTATTCAACCTGTACAGTGAGGTGATTCTGAGAGAATTAGAATTCCTACCAGGTTTGCTTACTGGCGGTCATAATCTTAACAGCATTATATATGCAGATGGCAATGTTGTTTGCAGACACAGAAAGGATAATAAAGGAAAGCGAGAAGAAAGGACTAACATCAATTGTAAAAAGAGAGAATGCTTGGATGTCAGCAAAAACAAGAAACCAACATGAAAATTATTGGTTTGGAGAAGACAACATCAAGACAGTCCAAACATTTTAATGTCTAGGAAGTGTCTTAATAGAGAACGGCAAGTGCGGCACCGAAATCCGAAGAAGTATTTCGATAGTGAAATATACCTTCCAAAAAATAAGCAAAGTATTACGAGACAGGAAAATCTTATCAAAAACAAAGAATAGAGCTATATGGCAGCGAATGCTGGACAATCTAATCACAAATGAAGAACAAACTTGAGGCGATGGAAACGTGGTTGTACAGAAAGATGCTGAGAATGCCATGGACCAAACCTAATTTTAAAAGAAATTAAAAACAAAAAGGACACTTATACTTAACATCAGAAAGAGACAGCTAAAATTTGTAAGGCACATAATGAGGAAAACGGACGTAAAAATGTAACACTAAAAGGACACATTGAAGGCAAGGACAAAGGTAAGCGGCACATAAGCCCTGTCTAACAAACGAATGTAAATGGTTGACAGAACAGGGATTAAGAGAGATAGCGAGAAAACAAAATCTACTTAGAGCTATAAAGTACAGGACATTATGGAGAACCATGACTGTCCACGTTCTGAAGAGACTCGGCGTATAGAAGAATAAGAAAACAATAACGAGGGAAGAAGACGAGGAGAATTTAACAGTCACAGTATATACTGAAGGCAAGAAAAGCTGAAGAGAAATCCTGTGTAAACTATTTGATATGTCTGGGTAAATAGCGGATCAAGACGAAAAGTAAGAATAAAAGAGAAAACGTTACATAGATCAAGAAAAGACAGGAAGTTGTGGAGAGCCACGACAGTCTACTCCCTGAAAGAATATGACGTAATAAGGTAGAGAAAGAGAGTGATTTGCGTTGTGCTATGGAAATAATGGTTTTTCTTTTTTGGTTAATACAAACGAGAATTATTTCTCCTCCTGTCTTGAAAGTAATTCTGATCAGTTCGATAAGGTCAAATTGGCGGCTGAAGTCATAAATGACATTAAGTCTTTTGTTAACTGGGGTAAAGAATAGCTCGTTAATTTTAACACATTCAAAACAAAACTGCTCTCTAATAATCATCTGAAAGACCACTTTCTACTTTCCATCAGTATGAAAAATATATATTTAATATTATAGCTCTGTTTTATTAGCGTCAGCATTTAATGCGCAAGATATATATATATATATATATATATATATATATATATATATATATATATATATATATATATATATATATAATTTATTCGAAAATTATAACATAAATATGTTATAAAATCACTACAAAAATAGCCATTTTCTTTCAATACTTCTAGTGTCTTATCAAGTGATGGTGTTGAATGTAGAATAAAGGGGTTTAAAAGGTTCAAATCAATCAAACACCCCTCGCTAGGGGAAGCACTGTTACATAAGCTGCAATGACCAATCAAAATACAAGTATATGAGATTTCAAAAAACATGACAACGAACTTTGGTTATAATAATTAATGCTTTAATGTTAGGGTTAGACTAAAATAGAAATCATTCTAACTAATTAATATTAAATTTTAATATAAAATTGAAAATTAAAAATTACCAATTTTAAATTTAATCTGTATTAAGTTTTAAAAATTATAAAATTATTTCAAGAAGAAGCTGAGGAAAAATATATATATTTTGAAATTTATTTTGTTTTTATTGAAAGGCCAAAATTTTAGTTAGAATAAACATTAAAATCTAATGTTGTTCTAAGCTTCGCTACAGTTTAGATTCATTTGAAGTGATGATACGGACAGGGGAGGGTGAAATCTTGCAAAAGACAATACAAAGACAATCAGATTATAATACACAAACACGTAAATATTTTTAGATATATAAACACGCAAAACCAAAATAGGAAATAGATGTCAAAGACCCTTAAAAAAGCCGACAACATATACATACAATGAAAGGCATATATAGGCGCCCATACACACATAGATTGGTAAAGACACACACGTTTACACACCAAGAAATATCCAAATTTGCAAGTGTTAGGAAACGAATTCAAACATACTATTAAAATATAACTTACACGGGCAAAGATATATAGATACAAATGGTTCACTAGATAAAGTTTAGAATAGAAAAACAAATATTCGTCAATGAACAACGTAAAGAAAAAAGACACTAGCATATATAGAAATGGATAGAACAATAAATATATACGCATAAACACACATAAGAAAAACCCATATTCAAATGTCCAAGCAAAATGTAACACTTAAAATAAAATAAAACTATCTAATATATAAAACAGAAAACTTTATATATATATATATATATATATATATATATATATATATATATATATGGAAGTCAGCACTTAGAGGCGACAGTCTGTTTCATGCTAGTGCAATCGTCAGGCGACCCTGACGATTGCACTAGCACGAAACAGACTGTCGCCTCTAAGAGCTGACTTCCATGTCCACTTTTATATTTACACACGCTCTATCTCTGATATTGAGCACTTTATCCCATAAATATAGCACACTTTAAGACTATATTTCTGCATATATATATATATATATATATATATATATATATATATATATATATATATATATATATATATATATAGAACACAAGTACACATCAAGTGCTCCAGACCAGGTGCAATCTTCAGCTGAGCGCCGTGCTTCAGCAAGGTTTCGGCCAATTAAGCTCAGTACCTTTCCACACGGTGGGCCCGCAACAGCTGGATGATGTTACGTTGCAACCGGTCTATGTCAATTAAGTGCGACTCGATAAGAATTTTTGGGTAATCCATACACTTCCTTCCACCGCTTTTTCACTACAAGTCTTTATCACCTTCACCGGCTTTGGGATTCCAGCACACTTGAGGAATCTCTTTAAAGAGGCAGCAGGAAATCCTCTACAGCCAACCACAAATGGCACCAGAGTGCAGCTATATCCTCTCGCACGGACTTCAGCCACCAGTTCCTCATACCGAAGCAACTTTCTTTCATGCGCCACCTCAATCCCTTTAATATATATATATGGGTATGATAAAAATATACATATAGGCACATATACTTTCACGTACATATATATATATATATATATATATATATATATATATATATATATATATATATATATATATATATATATATATATGTAAAATTCTATCTCAGGTTTTATAAATACAGTCCTCAATTTTATAAAACAGAGCGATTAAGTATATTTATAGAATATACATAATATCCAACGTCGATAGCACAACTCGAAGTTTCATGTAAATTTTTGGGAGAAGCTTCTTATATTAAAACACTTAAATAGCCCCACTTGCTGAACACGAGAACAGACGTATCCATAAAAACAAACATCTGCTCAATCGATCCCAATTGAAATAGATTTCAAAATAGATTTTACGTATATTAATATATGTAACACTTATTAATATTCACGTGACCCATCATTAATAGCATTTTTTATCTATACATATATATAATCCCATGTTACCGTACTCGATTAATTTATATCGTGTGTATATGTAATTTCACCTTTGTAAGTATAAGGCTAGGTTACACATTAGGCATATAGTCGCGACCTGTTATTATTTTAACGGTGTGTACTAGTTTATTCCATTAGACAGTACTTTAAATGTTATAACTATGGTATTTTATACAAAAAAGAGGGTTATCCCCCTTGCCACATTTTCAATTTTAATTTTTTTAATTCTTCGTCTTTCAACTTAAGAATTTGAATGATATAAATTATAAATAATTAATTCTAATATTTTAGGCAACAATAATTAAACAAGTCTTAACGCAATTATAAATCATCACCACGAGAACGCGAATCTCACAATGCTCAGAATGTATTCAGCACCTGAAGATTGCAGATTTGCATGAAACTCCGAGTTGTGATATCGACGTTGGATATTATATATATATATATATATATATATATATATATATATATATATATATATATAAAATACGTACAAATGCATATATATGAATGTATATACACATATATGATATAAATTTAAAATATCTTACATATTCATTATATATATATATATATATATATGTATATATATATATAAGATTTAAGAAACAGATCTTTTTATATATAGTCCTCAATATTAAATATATTAAAATAGTATTTAAAATAATATTATATGTGAAGATTATTTAACTTTTAATTATCAATTTTATCTCGACTTCACAGTTTCTTGGTAAAATTAAACGGTATCATTTAAAACTAGAACCCCTGAAGACTGGAAATTTTACCAAGGAACTTCGAATTCGGGATAAAATTGATATGTAAATGTCAAGTAATCTTTTCATATATATATATATATATATATATATATATATATATATATATATATATATATATATATATATATCATCTATGTTATCTGTACATTAAGTGCATGTAACATAGCTGGTTTACATTAAATGATCAGATATCTACATCCATAAATACATTGATTCAAAATAACGAATGTACAAACAGTAAATAGAAGTCATATTAAATAATGTATTTATATGAATGCCGCGAGCATCAAACACATGACGCTCTACAACGTTCCTGCCCCGGATAAAATCAGTGATGGAAAAGTGTAACTTATGATTCTCGACACACCGATGTCGGATGTTGAGATTCTGTGTCGTGGATGAATACATTCTAGAAGTTATCGATATCCAGATTCACATCAGATTCCCAAAGAACACAGTTTGCATGAAGACAGTAGCTGCTCTAATCATCGCATAACACATTTTCGATTCCACTGGTGGTGTACATGAATGTGCAGTAGGCTAAATGGAAATCTGACTTCTGGCAACTTCTTCGAATATGCCGTATCATTTCAGAACGTTGACCATCATGGCGTTTCATAACCTTCTGTCCCATGCAGTTCTTAGCAACGTGTGTCCCTTTGCCAACACGTTCCGCCATTCATTCACACAAGTTTCGATATAAATAAAATATACAGGCAGTATAAAAATAATTCTACAAACTTTGGGAGCGGGTTTTTTTACATCAAACAAGGACAAAAGTTCATATAAACATATGTCCGCAAATCCTTCTTTTTTGAGTTATGAAGTTTAAAGTTTACTGTAGACGTTGTTAAATGTACAATCAATGTTACAGTACAAAAATTCGTTTACAAACTTTGTGGGTGGGTCCCCGACATCAAAACACAGTAAAATGTTCATATAGACATATGCCCAAAAGGCTATCGTTTTACCTAAAAACAGTAACTCGGAATGTTCAAAATGTCCTCCGCTTGCTTCTACACAAGCATGCTGAGCTTTCATTTGAATGATACAATCTAACATCTCTCAATATTTACAAGAGCATGCGTCTGCATTGACAATTTAGAAAAATTCCTGTTGAAAATACATCAAGTTTTTCATGAAAATCATAAGCATAAACTTAAAATTCTTGAAACTTTCTATATAAAAAATTGTAACCAACCCTTAATGAAACAAATGATTTAAAATGTTTACAGAAGATAGTTTGAATATCTAGGTTTTAACTAATAGTTTTAAATAGTTTTTTTTTCTTTTTAAAAATATTTAGACATTACAATAACTTAGTTACCGCACGTGAGCATCCATGATAAAATTTCAAATTGTACAGTACATAAACTTAGAGTTTTTCACTTCACACGTAAAAAAAAAAATCAGCTGAACACAACAACTTTGTCGTAGAAAAATGATGAACACAACAATTTTTTTGCCTTAGAAAAAACAAAACCTTGATGACGACATTATGATAATTTGGAAAGTACTCGGAATAAAATGAATATGCATCAACATGGTAATTTTCTTTCTTTCTTTAATAAGGATACTAAGAAACTTGTCCGTAATTATGAGAGGATACTATTAAAAATAAGTAGACAAAACTTGCCTCATTTATAGACACGCACACATATATACATTTTTACAAAGCGTAGTTTAGATGTACAGATCACCCAGTCAGGGTCGAACTAACGACACAGTCACAACTGATTTATTAAGACAAGCTTGCTAACCGTTACACCATGTTGAAGTAGAGATTTTTTAAGGGTAGCTGAAAGTAAGTAAAACTGAAAGGGGTACTCAATGCTGATCAAACTCACGATTCAGTAGTATCTGATCTCGTGAGACAAGCTTGCTAACCATTACATCACGTCGAATATATATAAATATATATATATATATATATATATATATATATATATATATATATATATATATATATATATATATATATATATATATATATACATACACACATATATATATATATATATATATATATATATATATATATATATATATATCATCAATTAAATGTAATGCCTTTCTTTTATGAAAAAAATGTATATATTTACGAAGAATTGCTTGAACGAATTTATTTGGACAATATTCAGAACATATTTGAAGAAATATTGACATTCTCTTTGAAAATCCACTGACAAAAAAGTCTTGTTTAAATATGAACAGAACAGAAGTTGGAAAGAAAACTGGAATAAAATATCAATAATATCTTTGAAGTTTGAAAAGCGCTTCGCTAATAGAATTTTGCTACCTGCCATTTTGTCTGTAGCTCTTTTTATTCAATTTATTTATTTGTTGTTGACAGCGCAGGACATAAAACGACTCTTTGGACTCGACTGAACGCTTATGAACATTCATGAATTAAATTTTAAATCTTTTCCGTCATTGCATTTTTAATTACATGCAATAAAAATAGGATCTTTTATTGAGCGCTGTTTAACGAGCGTGGCTTATTTGGCGTTTTCAAGTCTCACTGTGCGTTCACGTACCAGAATGCGCTAATTAAATACGGAAGGAAAAGATAGAAACCTAATTTCAGTAACCGTAGCTCAGGCAGTGCTTGCACTGGAAAATATTGTCCTTTTGCCAGCCGAGGTTTAACTTGATAAGGAGTTATCATTATTTACACGCGGACAATTTTCCCCGGCTTTGCTGTTCTTGTCACAACGTTTAGGCCGTTGTGTCATCCGGCCTGACAGTAATTGCGAATTCAATCAATGGGTCGGGCAGTGTGTACTTGGACTCAGTGGAAACGAGGCGAGAAATAATTGAACAGTTCTAAAAAAAAATACTATACGTGATATCCCTGGACATGGACAGCGAAACGAGAACAATCTACCCCGTAGAAAGTTGCAATTCGAAATTCCCTGAAGGTTACTAAACGTAACATAAATTAAGTAAATATGTTGCAAAATCACCTGCGATATCTGACAATGTGTACAGCCATTTATTCGAAAGATTGTTCTTGCCTTGGTTGTTATTAATTTTATTAAAGACGTTCCGGTTTTATACACTACACTCATTATCAGCTCGCCATTTTGGCTTATTGGGATTTCCAGTGATGTTTTTTAATCATTTCATCTCAACTAAGGCGATAATGCCACTAAAATACTAGGGGTTACTGAGAGAGGAAGGGAACGAGAAGACTTTAGTGAAGAGAAATGGCAATAAAAGAACAGGGTTCAGGAAGACAGAAGATGGCGATTGACATTGCATTTATGTTTTTAAGGTTGTAGGCGGCAAGGAAGCAAGAAATCCACAGGTGAAAAATGCAAAGAAAGAAATTATTTGAATAGAACTTACGGTCACATCTAGCTATATCAGCAGTAAAACGATGAAACCTAGTAGTCTATCTAATAGTATTCTTAAATTAACGAGGTCATGGTACAACAGAGGAGAGATCCTGAAATGACAAACAACAGCCATGAAAACATTTTTAGATAAGACAGGAAGTGGTAAAGTGACCTAAGTCGAGATGTCAGGTCAGGTTCCATAAAATCTGGATTTTGTCCAGAATCTCAAGATATAAATCCAGAGCGCCAGACCAGATATGACGGCAATATCCAATGCACAGATGAATGGTAGATTTATAAATGTGGAAGTTGTAATCTGACGAGAAAAATTGTCTAGCACGATATAGTGGACCAATGTGCTTAGAAGCAGACAGCAATTTATTCATTGGAAAACATGAGACCATGAAGGCATAATGAGTTGCTATCCTGAACGTTAGAATCAGCCAAGCTGATGGAGGGTAAACCTTTGCCACTGTGATACCCAGGGCTGTTACAAGAATCTCGTAATTCTCACCTAGAATCTATGATATAGAGCATTCACCCTACTACATCTCCATTTTCATATGGTAGTATCCATAAAAAATACACATTTTATTATAACTTAATTAAGTTCAATAATGGGTCATATGCAATATAGGTGAACAATTCAACTAGAAAAATTGAAAAAAATCCTATGTATCTAAAAGACAAATTAGAGTCATGTCATAATATATTATTCCAACTTAAATAAATCAACAATGTTTGTGGCAATCTTTAACATCAATTTGAGATTTTTCTTGTTAAAAAATTGAATAATTATAACGCATTTAACATTATGGATGAAAAAAGTGCTTTTTCGAGACTTAACTCGAGCAAAACAGATTCACGGATTTGGACAAAAACAAGACCCCAGAATGGCGTCAAAATCCGCAAAATATTTTCTTTCTTTAATATATCAGTTGTGCTTAGTTTAATTTGTAGTATGAGTAGAAAAAAATAAATGTCAAGCTAGCGAGTGTCACAAAGCACTGCCTGGTACGCAGTACGCAACAGCCCTGGTGATAGCATTCCATGATTGATTATCTACTCTGACAGATTTCAAATATTACCAAGAGTTCGATATTTCAAAGTTATGGATCTATAAAAAAGAATTGCTTAACATATAAACATATAAAAGACGTCTGTTATGGAGCGATTGTTATTACAATCTACGTTTTGTTCTAATCAAATTATTCTTCTGTGTTGTTTCATGTTTTAGTTGAAATGATTTCATTAGTCTATATATTTTTCGATATATTTTTTAATCATCCCCCCCCCCAAGCAAAGCCATAAAGCTGCTAAGGCACAAGGAGAATAAAGAAAACGAGAAACTTTATTGAGGAGCGAGAAAAATAAAAGATGAGAGATCAAGAAGACAGCAGATAACGATTAAAACTGCTTTAAATTTTTGAAGATCAAAGTTGGCTGGAAAGCAAGAATGTGGAAGATATTTCCACAAGTAAGAAGTACGAGAAAAGGTAATGTTAGTGCAGAACCTCCGGTTACATCTAGGCAATTCGACTGTGAGTTGACGAGACCTAGCCGCCAACCTAGTATTGCGCTTAAATTCATAAAGTTAGATACAGAAAGTAATATTTATTTTGTAAAATACAAAAATGTGGCACAAGGCCAAAAATGAGGGATGGAGAAGGTTGGTCTTATTTTGGCTTATAATTAAACTTAGATAGCCACAATTACTGACCCAAACATCTCACAGGTTTCCTTACTCCAAAACAACACATTCTTACTTACCATACTGAGATCAAGAGATCAAAGAAGACAGTAGATAACGATTGACATTGTATCCTTACTACAACGACTGTAATGCCTCAAACCTCTATGAAGTCCTAACTAGTTCTCATATGTACGATTTGTCTAAATAACATTTAAAAAAGAAACCCCAATGAATATAGCGGAAAGTTTATCAGAACAATTAACGTGAAAGTATTTATAGAAAAGACACAAGGAAGCTACATTATAGCGGTAAGAAAGTGACAGAAGCCTAGATAGATGACAGGTCAATACCAATAACATTGCATTTTTTTTGTTTGGATTTTATCCAGTGTCTCTAAATATATAGCAGCAGTACCGAACCTTATATGGCAGCAGTATTCAAAGTATAGATGAGTCGTAGAATTATAAATATGTAAGATATATTCTGGAGAGAATATATTGTTCGTGTTTGTTTTTTTTATTAATAATTGTTTTTAATGCTGCCTTTTCGTCAGTAGATACTGTATACTACCTCAGTCTTAGGATATATTTTTCTCGTTTTCTTATTAACAACAAAAAGAATCATTTGTTAAGATTAGAGTACCATATGGGATGGACGAACAGTAAACATTCAGGATTTCTGTTACTTTTTTCGACTAACGATAGCGGTTACATATTGATGTCGCTATTGTTGCAAAGGTGCAAGGACGTCTCCAATAACTTGGCGCCACGTTATTCGCGGAGTCGATTCAACTGTGCGGTAAATATATAAGACGCCTGTTTTGTGCTATTGTTAAAACATACACCATATTTATTAGAGAGAGTTCGTTCCTCAGCAAAATCTGTGACAGTAGCCTATGTGGCATAAGAAGAAAAATAGCAGTCAAAAGAATGCATTAAGGGACATAGATTAAATTAAATGTAATTTTTGTTCGTGGTCAAATCCCCAATTCCTCTACAGCAACTTGCATGTATCAGTCATCATTTCTCCCTCCCTATCTATCTAAATACAGATCTCAGGTCATCTACAGTTTCTTAAACAACTTAAAAGTCTATAAATCACTGTCGAGCCCGGTGTTATTTTCCCGCCAATTTTCAGTCTCTTTTAACCGCCATCTTAAGTCAATTTTTACCATTCATATCTCATTATTTATTCTTACTTTTCATATAGACTGTTTTTATTTCTTTCCGATATTTATTATTTTTATGATTAAAACGTATTCTTATCTTCGGACATTTACCGTCTTTATTTTTTAATAAAACACTTCTTAAACCTTCTTCTTCTTCTATGCGCCCTGTTCCACAATTTTTTTCTCTTTTTTTAAGCATTTCACCCCAAACAATGCGGGCGTGCCACTAGCACGCAAGTGGTCACAGAGAGTGGAAGCGAGAGTAAAGAGGCGTGATAGAGGAAAGGATGAAGAGAAGGACAGGGAATAGATCAAAGCATCTGGAGATATCGATTGACATTACATTTGAATAGTTGTAGATTATATCTATCAGGGAAGCAAAAAAGACGAAGGAAGTTCCACAGACGGGCATTGGGAGACATTAAGCTATTGGAGTAGAAGAGACGGCTACATTTAACCGTTTCGACAGTGGAAGGATTGGAACCGAGATGCCAACCTAGTAGCACGTTTAAATTCATGCAGTCTGAGAACTAGCGAAAGTAGCTTCTCGGAGCAGTTACTGTGAAAGTATTTGTAGAAAAGACAGAGGGAGGCGACGGCACGTCTGTGAGAGAGCGACTGTAGACAAGATGCCATATCAGGGCTAATCACATTGCATATCAGTCTCTTATTGTAGCTCTGAGTAAATTTTGTCTTTTTGCTATCACTCCCAATTCCTGTTCTGCCAGCCACTGACACAATCTCGTTAGGTAACTCATGGGCTGCTTTTCTCTCTTCCTCATGTCTTTAATATGTCCTGTCAGTGTTAAATTTTCCAAGTCCTATTTCCTCATTATGTTACCATAGAAATTTCAATTGTCTTTTTCTGATCTTAAGTATACGTTTCCTTTTTGTGTCAATTTACTCTAGAACTTCGTCATTGCTCACATGTTATGTCCATGATATTCTCAGCATCCTTCTGTAGAACCATATTTCTGTTGCCTGAAGTCTTTTCTTCATCTGCGATAAGATTGTCCCGCATTCACTGCCATATGAGTGATATTACATAATAATTAAGAACATTCGTTTCTTTGTTTTTAGCGAGTCTTTCCTGTTTCTTAATATTGTGTTTGGCTTTTCGAAGACATCTTTCACTATCCCAAACGTACCTTCGCATTTCGGTGCCGCATTGCCTTTTGCCATTCAGTCATTCACAAAAAATTGGTTAGCAAAAGTCTGATTATTTTCCACTTCAATCACTTGACTGTCCAACGACCAATAGTACTGCCTTTTCTCTTTTTTCCCGTTTGCATATACGTCCGCCATTCACTTCTTCACCCTGCACCATCATCGCTACTCGCCCAGCCTGTCCACATTATTACTTGTCTGCTCGTCTATGTCTTTCATAACACTATACAGCAGACAACCAATCTGCAATCGGTTCGAATTCCGATAAAATTAATTACTGATTTCTAGCTCTTGACAAAACCATGAGTGAAAATCCTGATTAAAAGTCAACGGGTCCCTGTCGCTTGGATTTCAGCTGGTGCATAATTGAATGACAAAAGGGAGCAAAAAATTCTCTGCGACGCGTTCCGTCCTCTAAGATGTGTTTCTCATCCTTTCCTTCCTTGTGACCCATTTTTGGTGTCAAAACATCTCCGGTACTCATAAGCACAAATACAAATTCCGTGTAATATGAAATATATTTTATTTACAAAAGCAAAATGTAGTAGAAAATATAAATCCTGACTAAAATGATTGAATAATGAAATTTAAATTCCATTTTAACCATATGAGACGATAAAATGTAAAACAGACATTGCCATTAAATGAAAAAGTTTGATAAATTATAAATAACTAATTGTGGAAATGTGAATTAACAGTGCTGCTGTAAGATAGATACGGTGATTATTTGAAATACTAAAATAACATTTTTGTTCACTAATTGTGTCATATAATTAACATTAAATGCATTAAAAATGCAGGTTTCAAATAAATGGAAAATAAATGAAATGGGCATAAAGTCTTTCTAATACAACAGAATAAAACAAAAACATTCAAATCAGTTTGAAAATATAATTTATTATAAGAAGAAAACTTCGAAAATTTCACTTAAATAATTTCTGAATTATTTGCCTTTAAAAATCAAGTAAAAATGTTTGTTTTCATAATTCTACATCAGTGGAAAGAAAACAGAATTTCAAAGCCCACCTATTTTCCTTGGGCCAACTCCAGATCTATTTTCAAAATTTCTCTGGACAACTTGTGGTCTTAAGGGCCCACGTTCAAAATCAATGCTCTAAAAGGACTTCATCAAACTAAAGTAATATTCTTATTGATGGAACATATGATGCGATATACATACATATAACATATATATATATATATATATATATATATATATATATATATATTATATATATATATATATATATATATAGCGAGAGAGAGAGAGACCGATAGCTAGTGGGGTCTGTCTACGAAACTAGAGTTTTCATAGCCAGTCGGGATGCTGAAGGTAACATCAACTAAGTGACAGATTGATATTTTCACTAATCATTATACACACAGACACACACACACACACACACACACACACACACACACACACACACACATATATATATATATATAGTTGGAGGGAAATATAAAAGTAGATTTCGGTTCTAATTTTGCACTGAGGGAAAACGCTGAACACATAGGGACGCTAAAGTTTGCATTTGAATTATGTAGTCTAATATAACATTAAAAAAATAATTTAGAATTTAGGCTCCCCCAAATTTAGCCTTTCCTCTCGATACATAATTATAATATAATATTACCACGTTTACGCTAGATATACATAATTTCATCAATACGAATATTACATGAGTCTGATGAAGAAATTTTAGATGATGAAACGCGTTATATACATTTTTTAAAGTTTCCCAAGTTTGTTCTGATATATAGAAATTCACTTACATTCTCACAGGATTTCAGATGTAAATATATCTAGTATACTTACGTGTTTGTGAATATTTTACACGCCAGTAATTGTAACTGAGAATTTCGTAGATGTCGATTTGTTGAGCAAAACTGATAACACAGATGAAATACTTAGGTGTATTGAGGACGGTCAGAAATTTGGTCGACAAGTTATTTTGCAAACAAGTTATAAATGTAGAATGTTTTTTCACTTTAAGAAATCTACATCCAAATATGAAAAATAGTTATCCTGACAGGCTGTTCGTGGATAATCTCGGCTGTTCGTGGATAATTTCGGTTGTTATCTGGCACAACGATGGAAGATGTCTAAAAAGAAACAAAGTTTTAAAAAAAGAAGAGTGACAAACAAGCTGAGCGTTTAAAGTGCGCCTGTGAGTGATACGTTGAGTGAATTCAGCTGAGCCTCTACGTGATAGTGTTGCTTGTGTCTAATGTCCTTTCATATAATACAATGATAGCAAGACAAAGGTAGGCTCGGAAAGAAACTCCGGGTATTTCCAGGCGAAATTGTAAAAAGAAAAACGTTAAAAAAACAAACAAATAGAAAAGTTCTTTTTGCGTTTAAACTACAGTTTGTAAAGTAAAAACAAGCAAAAAAAACAAACAAGTTTTCTTTGTTAAAAAATGTTTAGTCCAATTGACGACTTGTCGATTGCAAAAAAAGTCTGAACAAGGGCACAATAACTAAAGACAATTCACGGTAAATGTCCAACCTTCTGCAAAAAATGGTTTTATCAGGGAATTTGGCAACTAACTAGAAAAGGTTTATTCGAAATTTTCGAAATTATTCAAAAGCCAGTCGACTCAAAGAAACTGAAAGTACATTCCAAACATTTATTTTTTTCAATAATATAAGACGCATACGACATTTACAGAAGTTTTAAATTCAATGAATGAAGAGAAGAAAGATTATTTGGAAGTAGTAATAAGTCTAATGTAACAATGAAAGCAACGGAAATGTATTTCTACTGAAGGATGTTGAGAATACCATGGGTAGAATGTGTAAGCAGCGAAAAAAACTTGAAAAAATGGGAAACAACAGGAATATTTATACTCAGAAATAAAAAAAGGAACCTCAAGATTCAGTACGGCATAAAAGCAGTACAAATGAATTCATACGTTGTGGCAATATTCGATCTCACACTCAAAACGACTCTCCAGCCAAAAATGGAATTTGCCGAAAGTATTCAAGAAAGGGATATTATGCAAGAATGTGTAGGACTGGCAGGTTTAAAATTCGAGAGATGAGGGAGGAAGAACCACACTATATCCTTGTGTTTATTACCATTCACAATAGAATTAACGCCCCAATTATTAAAAAATTTAACTAATATCTATATGGGTCAGGTTATCACCTGATAAATGTTATCTGTTGTGTGGAGGCTTTATTAGAAACTACAAAACAAAGTCTAAACAGGATTTATCTGTTATTGAAAATTTGAGGGAACCATTACTAGGGGCACCATCAATAAAAACTCTTAACCTACTGAGGAGGGTGAATTCCATAAAAATGAAGACCACAAATATCCAGGTGTTTTCACAGGCATTGGTAGACTCCAGAATATATATAAAATATGTTTAAAAGAGTCTGCGCAACCAGTGTTTATAGCAATTCACTGAAGCTTGCCAATTCCTATGAAGAAAAAAGTCAAGGAAGAGTTACGGCGTGTAGAAAAAGAAAATATATGTCCGGTAAAAACACTAAAAATTATAACCAGCAATCGTTGTAAAATCTGCTTCACTAAAGTCTGTTCTGATTTCGACAGTGAAATTCAACGATGAAATCCCTTTCACTTAAAGCGAAGGACTAAACATTCATCATCAAACAAAAGTTACCAAGCCACAAACTTCCAATATACTGCAGCGTCGATCAAGAAAAACCGAGTTCAGCTGAATTGTCAGATCAACACGAAACCCAAATTACTGAAATTGAAAAGTCGATTGCCAATGGCAACATCCCATCAGTTTACACAGGATATGATTGCAAAGTTCGGCCTCCTGATAGACTTTCATACTGAAAGGACTTTAATACTGAAAGGACTTTAATAAAAAATAAAATAGATGTTGAATAATCGACGGTTATCTCCCTTGACAAGAAATAGTAACGGCCTTCGCTATAAAACGGAACACGAATGAGAAGGCGCAAATTATAAATCCTACGTTGTTGTTGTTATAATAATAATAATAATAATAATAATAATAATAATAATAATATATATATATATATATATATATATATATATATATATATATATATATATATATATATATATATATATATATATATATATATATATACTTCTCTTCTTTCCTCCTCCTGTACTTTAATACACTTAAATTACACCACAGTAACTACTATAGTTACACGAAATTAAAAATTAAATAAATAACTCATTTAATTTTAAATATCGGACAGAGTAAAAGGTTTGAAAAACAATTCTTAAAATTTTAACTTTAATTTGGCTTTTCATCGCAATTGCAATTGATATCGTCTAATTAAACCGTAATTAAAACTTAAATGGGGCACGGTATGTTGCTCATGTATTTTGTTTTTCTTTTTCTCGCCCGCGTGCTGTGAGGTATTCGAAATATTACATAGTTCGGGTTCTCTAATGACTTTTAAGAGTGCCTTTATGTGAAGGGATCATAAAGAATGGTGATTTTTTTAAAATAAAATAAAAATTGCGTGCAAAATAAATGTAAACAAACTACGGAGGTCGGTTGCGTATACGAAGAAAGATGATGTCGAATAAGGTAAAAATAATTTGATTATTTTTAAATTCTTATAACTTTACGTACATAAGGCGTTAAAGGTAAAAGGCCGAAGCCCCCAAAACATTCCTCAGAAGCTAGCCTAATGTCTAGTAAATAAATACTAAATGTTTTAAAAATGGAATAAAGAAACGAAAGGACACATTCCAGAACTTTTACTGGGAGCAAATCTTCTGCAGTTGGATTAAAAACTAATTGAGTAGCTTCACAAATATAGAAAGTGGGTAAGACGAAGCTGTCTTCTCATCGGATTTATTAAATCTCTAACAACAAGGCTATCCTGAAAGAACTGGAGATTCTACCAGGATTCATTATTAGTATCTTAGCACGTAGATGACACTGTGTTGTTGACGGAAAACTACAGGACCTCATAGGCAGGTAGTAAAGGAAAACGAGAAGGAAGGGCTAAGCATCAATCGAAAGAAGCCACAATGTTTGGTTGTCAGCGCGCGAAATTAGAGATGTGAAAATCAAACACGTACAGAAGTTTAAGTATATGGGAAGTCTTTTAAGAAGGGCTAGAAAATTGTGGCAGCGAAATAGAAAGGCGCATTGGATTAGCAAAAGATGCATTCCAAAATCTAATCGAAATATTAAGAAACAAAGAGCACTATATTATATAGCAGTGAAGACTAGAGAGTCTCCTCGCAGATGAAAAGAAAACTGCAAGCAACGGAAATGTATTTCTACAGAAGGATGTTGAGAATACCATGGGCAGAGTGTGTAAGCAGCGAAAACGTCTTAAGAAAATTGGAAACAACAAGGATACTTATACTCAGAATCGTAAATAGACAGCAGAAATTTGTGGGAGGTTTTTGAGAATGTGACACATGAGTTATCGATGGCAAAAGTGACAAGGGAAGACAGTACCACCGACCTGACGAGCTTGTGTGAACGAGGTAGAAAGAATGGCAAAAAGACATCCGTTTCTAAGAGCTACTAGGGATAGGAGGTTAGGGAGAGCTATGATCACATACGTCCTGAAGGGACACCGCACATAGAGGAAGAAGAATGCACAACGATACGTAAACAAACAATAAAGGAATAAAAAAATGACAAAACATGCATAGTTAACTAAATGAATTCACTTGACACGTTATGAAATCAAAAATTTTAGACAAGCACAACTTCGGGTTAAACTGACTTCCTTTACTCCAAATGTGTACCTTGACCGGTCATGTGAACCTCATCGACCAATCGGCAGAGCCCTATTTTGACAGAGAGGACAGTCTTCAGTTAGAAGCCGTTAAGAGACGCTGCATTCCGATGTGTGGTTAGACTCATCCTCTTGCAAAAGCAACATCCCAGAACAATCAGTAACGGCAGCTTTCAAAACATCTAGTATTCCTTTTCGGGATTGGATAGAAGGCATAAGAAACATTTCTATACTTTGTTAGCATGTTGTCCTTCTAAAATAAATAAATTTCATTTATATTCTTCTGACTGCTACCTATCTGTCTTTATTTTTTTTTATAAATTAGCTAGACTATAAACCCAAAACAAATATTAAAAATACGATATTTAAAATTTTGGCCTCCTCTCTCCTTCTTGCGCATGTGTAATCACATCAGCGTAAACATCGCTTTAGTATGATGAAGTCCTACAGGATGAAACGCGTAACACAAAAATGTTTTTTCCCTTTGCCATAGATTTTCCTATAACGATATGTTTGGATAATTATTTGCTTTCCACGACCAAATAATATCAAGGCCTCCTTGCATGTAGTTGGTAACACAACCTTCGTATGCCTGTGATATGCCGTCATATTTCGTTGCAACGATATGCATAAAAAGTATATTTAAGGTTTCTCTCTGGCTTGGTATCTTTGAATCCCAGAAATATTTTCGAGAAAAGAGAAAAAGTAATATTTTAAAACTAAAAAGATAAATGATAACGAATTTGTCTCATTTTACGATACACAGGTTCTGAAGATAAGACTGATTTAACGGTATTTTGTCTGGCTTGTTTATGTCTTCCTCCTGCGATACTATTGGGTAATTCTATTTGCTCTATTTATGGTAAAACTTCCTGATGTTTTTTTTTTCATTTCTCAGCTATTTTTTTGTCTTTGATAATTTCTTTCGGTACCAACGTTGATTTTTTTCTCCTACGAAGCAATGAGCAAATAAAATTTTGTCACATACATTATACAGGCGTAGGTATAAGTTTGGGAAAGGCTGACTTGCTGCTACTTGTTTCTATGGAAGAAGAAGATGTGTTCTTGTGTCAGCATTTTATACACGCATATATTTATTTATTTTTGCCTACTTATTTAAATTTTCAAACGTATATTTAAATATTTATATATAACTGTCATATTTGTATGGAGCGAAGAGGTTGCAAGTCAAAGTTTGTCATCTTCTGAGGTTTGGCAGGACTTGACCGTTTCCCGCCACATCTTACCTCCAGCGACTGGCAATTCTATAAGGCAAAACAAAAACAAACAAAAAACATGGCAAACTCAGCTGTATTAACTCCATTTACCAGTGAAATTTTTACATAGAGGGAACCAGCATGGGCAAATATTTGAAAATGGTCGCAGCAGGGAGAAGAGAAGGTTAAGGACCATTTATCAAGAGGGAAAAGTCGCTCTCAGCAGAACAAGACAGCAACGAAGCATTTTCTCAAGACAATCTGACGACGGTGGTGGTGGTGGTGGTGGGTTAGAAATAATATCCTTATACGTTTCTTAATGGAATTTGGTAGGCATCTTTCGCTATTTCAAAGCGCCTTCGAATTTCTCTGTCACATTTTCTATCCTCTGTTATAACATTTCACAGATAATTCAATTTCCGTATTTATTTGGTTTGACATGTCCAATTCGTAGCTCACATCTTCGGCTGGCCCCCTTGCTAACGACCAGGAATTTTGTCATCTTAGAGATGTCAAAATCAAGCAACTACACAAATTTTACTGAGAATCTGAGAAGTTTTATATCAGATGACGGTAAGAAATCCGAAGATGCACTGAAATAGCAAATTATTAAGAAACAAGACAATTTTGTTAGAACCAAAGAAAAGTGTGCTTAACTGCAGTGTTATCAGACGATACAGAAATTAATGTCCGATTTTAGAATAAACCTTTCGTGTTCTAATAAATTATTATAACCAGCTTAAAATCCAGCCTATCGCAGGGCTCTTGATTGGGCTTTCATCACAATAGGTAAGGAGGAGTAGATGCGATAGGCAACAATAAACTACAGAAGAACTCAAAATTGATTAATGCATTTAAGCATTGAATTAATATTTAAGCTTAGCTTTTAAAGGTTCAACGATAATTCCCTCTGTCACCACTTAATTTAAAGACAGTTTGGTATTCGTAGGTCCTTACTTTCTGTACAAACAATTATTTTTATTTCATGGGTGACTTTCGCTGGATTTCGCAATTAATTTAAATTACTCCCAAATTTATTTCCAAGTAATAAAAATTGATATCATACAACAAAAAAAAATCGTCGCAAAATATCACGTAAAAACCGCCGAAAACAATAGCAGTAATGAAAAATTGGGAATCCAAAATTTCAGAATTGCGTGTCCTGATCTTGCCCGAAATGTTTTTAATTTACTTACGGAGTCGGCCTGGTTCGAAAATGGTATGACATTTTGGCTTACGGCCTCTAGTAGTAAAGTTGAAAAGGTATGACACACTGACATTCGCATTTATTATATAGATAGTTACACAAAAATATATTACTAATTCCTAATATTTAATGTGTGACACAATGACACACCGACATTCGCATTTATCATATAGATAGTTACACAAAAATATATTACTAATTCCTAATTTTTAATGTGTGACACAATGACACACTGACATTCGCATTTATCATATAGATAGTTACACAAAAATATATTACTAATTCCTAATTTTTAATGTGTGACACAATGACACACTGACATTCGCATTTATCATATAGATAGTTACACAAAAATATATTACTAATTCCTAATATTTAATGTGTGACACAATGACACACCGACATTCGCATTTATCATATAGATAGTTACACAAAAATATATTACTAATTCCTAATTTTTAATGTGTGACACAATGACACACCGACATTCGCATTTATCATATAGATAGTTACACAAAAATATATTACTAATTCCTAATTTTTAATGTGTGACACAATGACACACTGACATTCGCATTTATCATATAGATAGTTACACAAAAATATATTACTAATTCCTAATATTTAATGTGTGACACAATGACACACCGACATTCGCATTTATCATATAGATAGTTACACAAAAATATATTACTAATTCCTAATATTTAATGTGTGAGACAATGACACACTGACATTCGCATTTATTATATAGATAGTTACACAAAAATACATTACTATTTCCTAATTTTTATGGTGATATTTTTGCTAATTTTATATCAGTCTCTTTCAGAATTTAACTTTATAGCGCCGTCATCGTGAAAAAAAGAAGAGATGCGTTAACCTTTTTGCATGAGTTCAAGCTTGGCCATAACGCTTCTCAAACCGCAACCAATATTAACAGAGAACGTGGTCAAGGATATACACTAGTAATGCGATAGTAAGCTGCTAGCTTTTGAATTTTCGCAGTAAGTCTTGAAGATCTGCAATTGACAATCAACATATGAATATCCTACTCGAACAAAACCCACACTAAAGGGTCAGAGAAATATCTCAGACAGTGGATGCCAACAATGTGTGTCATTAATATCAGAACATCTCAAGAAAATTGGCAAGGTGAAGAAATTCGATAAATGGTTTGCTCCACGTGAACTCAATTAAAGTCGATGTTCAATGTTTTGAAGTGTGTTCGATGCTGCATCTGCGAAATTCGAATGATTTATTTCTCGACTGAATAGTGACTTGTGATGAGAAATGGATGCTTTATGACACTCGTAAAAAATGAGCTCTGTTATGACTGATTAAATCACTGTTTAAACACAGTCATTCATAAATAAATGTTTCTTCTAAAGTCTCTAATTAGCCTTTGAATAACCTATTATATCTATCCTCTAATATGGCAGATTAGACTTGAAGCAACAGAGAGATGATTGGGCAGATTGTTAGATTTGTCTGTTGCAACAGAAACTGATTCAAATCACATCCGTATACAATGCAGCAAGTATCCAGGAGCTAATTTTAACATTTTTTATTTTCTATGCAATATGAGAGTAGGGGAATCACCAGGGTGCACCAGGCAGAACGACTCATCTGGGACTGATGACGTCACCGGGGAAGATGGACGCCTACGTGATACTCGGAATCTATTCCATGACTTTTCGAACGCAAAAACTAGTAAGTAAAAATTGAAAAAATAGTAATATTAAATTATTAGGCTGAGTCCTAAGTCATTTCGTTTTTTGGGAACTAGCTTAAATATTTTGAAGAATATAATTAGTAAACAAAACGGAAATGAATTACTACTTAACCTAATTGTAATCTAATGAAAAACATGCAAAATGTTCCATACTTTCTGATTGATGTTTTCTTTTCCGAATACACTCATCTTTTTAAAAGGATTTTAGGCCGAGGTAAATCGTGGTCACCGGCGGCTTTATCTCGTATCGAGGAATTTAATTTCTTCTTTGCTGATCGTTTCCTTTATGATGATTGCCATGATGACTAAATTCGCCTCCAACCTGCAGATTCAGGACCAGAAGCTTCCAGTTTTACCAAAACCTGATCTCGTCATCCATTCTTTGTCGCCGTTTGGCTTTGAAAGATTTGGTTGGAGGTGAACCAAAATCAGAATAGAAGAAATTACCGATGTCGTGAATTTGTTTAAGGTGGACCTCAACTTGCCAGGAATTGACCCGCATATCTAATGTCATGACTTTCCTCAACGTGACATATGGAATGAGACATGCAGAATCCAGTTATGAAACTGCAACGGAATGCCGCAGAATTTTGTTATAATTTCTAGTGACGCCTTCTGTAGCATATCCATCATGCGTAGCCCTCTTCACCCACTGGTTCAACTGTTGAGATCTGTTGTAATCGTCATCCGCTTGTTCCACTGTTGGGGTCTTTGGGGTTGGTCGCGCTTAGTTTGGGTCCTCGTCTTCGGCCTTGCCCTCAAGGGTGGCTCAACAAGGAGCTTAGAAATCCTGACGGCATCACTCTCAGAGTCATTGAACCATGGAAGCATCTCCACCACGTCAAGTACGACTATCAGAGGACTTACGTGAAAATATAAATAAATGAAAATAAAATATACTGACAGTGGAAAATAATTGTAAAATAATCGGACACAATAAAAATGAACTTTTAAGGGCCTCTTAATTATTCACCAACCAGTAATGTACTATAAGGAAGAATCATTTAACTAAATATAGTGATTTTCCAAGCGTAACTCAGATGTGGCACAAGGCCGAAAGTATGAGGCACACAGTGAGGATCGAACTCACTACTCAGTCGCAATTGTTCTAGCAAGACAAGTTTGCTAACCATTACACCAAATCGAGGAGCCCTCACTTAGCTAAATATATGTTTTTAAATGATGAATATATGCTGTTTAGGTACACATTTCACTGAAACATTAAAAAAACAAAGCAAATCTGAATGAAAAAAAATCGATAATTTTTAGATGAGTGAAAATAATTATAAAAACAAAATAAAATCTAGCCATATTGCCTGGAAGTAAATTGGGCGGATTGATTGTTAATCAAAATTTTAATCTTTCAACAGCCAAAAATTTGTCCGGAAGAAGAAATAAGGAATTTGTTAATTTATAATATGAGCCAATCAAAATATAGTATTGTTGATAGATTTTGATTAATATGAGCCAATCAAAATGTAGTATCGATGATAGATTTTGAAATGGTGATTATATACAATCTACGGACAATTCTTTGAAAGCTAAGTAAAATTATTATTTATCAATTAACAGAAACACTTACTGATAAATAAAAATAAATGAAGAAAAATACTATTGATGGAAAACAATGAAAAGTTAAAGAATGTAACCATATTTCCTTGAAGCGAGACAGACGAGCGGATTGGTACGTAAAATTTTCATTGATAAACGGTCTGTGTTTTTCAAAGAAAAATATGGTAACTATTAGGTCATCCCATAAGTTCTGCCCGAATTTTAACTTTTTGTTAAAATGAACGAAATTTAAAGAGTATTTTATAATGTCTAAGGGAGCTGAACATTATTTTTATGTTTACATGCATTTAAACTGATCAAATGTTATTTCAGAGAACAATAAAATTAAATTTTGTCTGATTAAAACCCTGCTAACATGGAAGTACCAAGAATCATTTGAGGCACATAATGCTTTATGAGTTCAAGAAAGGAAACTCAGCAGCCGAAGCGGCTAGAAACATTCACTCAGTTTATGGAGAGGAATGTGTGAATGAAAGAACTTGCAGAAGATGGTTTGCAAAATTCAGAGGTGGAGATTTCACCCTTGAAGATGAAAATCGAACCGGACGTCCAGTTAAGTTTGATGAAAAGCTTCTTGAAGCAGCCCTTGAAGAAAATCCTGCTTTATCAGTTGAGGAATTGGCAGTGGTTCTCAGTTCAAACCATACAACTGTTCATCGTCATCTTCAACAACTTGGAAAGGCCTTGACACCGCAACTCTGCTCTTGGCGTCTGAAATACTGCCAAATGAAAACCAGAGCTAATAATTCGGGGAAATAGAGAAAACGTGACACAAATAGCTGAAGGCGCATAGGATTAGATAAAAAAAAATTATCTCAAAAGCTAAAGAAAATAATTTTTAACCCTCGAATGCTTCAATCGTCAGGGGGACCTGAAAGCAAAAGAAACAGACTTTGATTCTTCTTCCTCGTGATCATCTCCTTTCCAAGCTCTTTACTGACACCAGAAAACCACGGAATATATGTGGGTTACCGAACGAGTCCTGTTATTTACCCATGGTTGGTGGGGTTGGGGAGAGACGGATTCATACTTTTCCCAATGGAAATAATACGTAAAACTCAACTGGAATTTGAACTCGGCTTCCTCAATATTTTTAATACAAGACCCTAGAGCCACACAATTTAGAGGTTTACTAAATGAGACTGTTGTAAGTGTGTAAATGGTCGAAGTATAAGATTTAAATATTATAGGGATATGTAGCATAGATAAATCTAGAATTATTTAGTACTGTAAAGTTATTGCTCGCCTCATTTTCACTGAGACCATGTGCATACTGCTTGGCCCAGTGATCTATAAGTAATAGACACATCCCGAAGTATGGGCTATGGGACAAGAAAAATCTAACCCCATCGATTAAATAAAGATTTCCAGTTAAAATTCCCTGAAGCTAACCCGATCAATAAATATCTGATGAAGGCTGAGAAGGCATAACGGTCGAAACGTTATGATAACAGGAACAAAGACTCTGACAATATTCCGCGTGTTAATAATATAAATAATGATTGGATTCTATTTCATTGCTTCTGAATTTCTTTAGTGTTAATGACTCTCCACAACTTCCCATCTTCTATTGCCCAAATTAACATTTAACTCTTTTCCACCCCATTTTCTCCTCAATCTGCCATTCATTCACAAAAACTCGGTAAACATCGCTGTCCCCGCACTCCGATTCTCTAGTTTTCGTTATGGCCTGTTAATGTTAAATTCACCAGGCGTTATGTGTTATCGGTTCTCGTACGATTAACTTAAGCAACGCCGAGTCTGGTCAGTACATAGAAGGATAGCCGCTGGCGAAGACCAGGTACTGCAAACTTGGATGTGCAGATGGTATAATCGATAACGGCTGCGATTTGGACATCGGAGAGTCGAGTTCCAATTCCCCAGTTCTAGTCGAGGTTATAATACGTGCAAATATCATTGGCAAATGTATGAATTCTCCTCTTCTTCATCTATGGTTTAATTTGTAAAACTTGTATCAGAAAATTATTATTAGCGCTAAAGAGTCTTAAAATAAAAAAAAGCTTAATTAACCTGCAAAAGGTTGATAAGCCGTAAAAAAACAAAACAATCCAATTCAGTCATTATGCGGTTGCAGAAATCTCAGCTATCCCTTTCTAGTTGCAAATATAAGTGTTCTTGTATTACCAATTTTCCTTAAAACTTCTTCATTGATCACATATACAGTCCCACGTATTCTCAACATTTGTCGGTAGAACCATATCTCTGACGCTTCAGATTTCGTCTTCATCATTGAGAATATTGCCCACCATTCACTGCTATAAATTGTCTTGGTTAAAATTTTCGTTCGTTTTATTAAGTATATTTCTACGTAATAAACGAACAAATTTCTGGTCAACCCAGTAGATTGCATATTACATCAGCAATGTTTTCTTTGTTCTTATAAATTATTTTATTTAATTTCTGGAATACATATTTCGTTATTTTGCTAATTTTAATAGAGTTATGAGCCAAGTATTTGATAATGGAGTTTAGTTCTTATTTAAATAAATATCTTGACAAATTAACTTATCAAAGAATGACTGTAATCTGTAACTTAAATAATTTTAGGAAGCAATTAGTAACAGTTTGGGCTGATTCGTTTGCTGGCAACCATCCATTCGGTCTTGTAGTTATTAATAATACATTTTATCTGAGTTTCCAGTCCTGGACATGGGGATAAACTATATTCGGCAGCCTGAGGGGGGAGATTGAAGGTTTTGAGCAGCATGGAACCACCTTTTAATTGCTGTTGTTCCCAGGTCCACCCTGACCCGGCGTGGTAGCACCTGTTAGAGTCTCAGCTATGACTAAATAGTGAACCTCCAAACAAAAACAAAACACTATGAATGTATAAAATATACTTTATATAAAAAAAAGGCCAACAATACATATTTATAGTAAAATGTGTAACAATATATTTTTAAAGCAAAATGATCAGAAAAACATTTTATTGTAGAATTACCATCAATATATTTTATAGCAAAACTACCAACAAAACATTTTATCTGTAGTCGATGACAGACAATTGTGTTTAAAATATATTTAGCTGAATCCCTAAGATTGTGTTCAAAATATTTACATTTTGGCATTAAATAACCCATAGAAGTGTTGATATAAACAAAATCAACCAAACAACATTATGTTAGTTTTGCATCATAATTACTATTTGCTACATATAGTGTAAATTTCCTTCATTATGTAAGATCACGTTACTCACTAGAGACTACTTAGCTTTTGGTTTGAAAAGTCGACTTATAATCGAGTATACACGATAGATTTGACTTTAGTTACCGTTTATAATTCTTCACTGATCACTGTCTATTTCAATTACTAGCGCTCTCGCCATTACCATTACGCATCTCCAACGGCATCCAAAGCTTCTCATAAACCATAAGACGGCCGACATCATCAACTGAAATTTGTATTCCCCTAATCCTCGTTGTAGAATTTCTTTCATCTTTATCTACCGTTAAAAGTGATCATATTATTGGCTGTAAAGCGGCCCGGCTTTAACCAGGGGCATTATGATTATTACCATTCTGAAGTCAATAATCAACCCATATTCGGTCAGCAATCGCTTAAGGATCGCGTTACTCAACAGCATAACATCTCAAATAACAATAACAATTATTAGCCTTATCAGAAAGCTATAGCTTTGAGCAGTTCCTAAATTGCCCATTTCTCCACATTTACGAACGCAGCGGAGTCAGCTCGGCGACTGAAGCAATGATGTATTTCCTGTTGGGTATAAAGATCAGCGTTCGAAACAGGGTAAAAGGCCAAGATATCGAACACTGATTTTGCAAGGAAGACAAGTATTCAGGCTCGACCCAGTCGGAAGTATGATACAACGTACTCCTCGCATTCCCATCGTCGCTCGATTTAAGACTAAACTAATATTGGTTTCTTTTGCATTTCAAACGCAAACGTACGCGTGTTTACTCGGTGGTGGAGGGATTTTGGTGTTTCTCAAAACAGCTAGATGTCGATGTAATCAAGCAATGGCAAAAAAGCACCAGTTTCATTGATTTCCATAGTATACAAACAAACAGGGTTAGAGCCACTCGAGAGACTGACGCAGTACGATCTTACAATCTACATTTGGATTCCTGATTAAATCAGAGCTAGCATATTATTTCAGATTTGCAACTAATTTACTTTTTTACCATTTTATTTGAAAAAATATTTTAAAATTGTTATTTTGGGGATTTTTATATGTTTTATTGATTTGAGTAAAATATTTAAAATTATTAATAAATTAATTATTGATTAAGTAAATGTTCATCATATACAAGGCCAAAGAGCCACTCAAGGTGGATGGTTACTAAATGAGGTAGTTGTATAGAGGTCAGAGGGGAATGAGGAGGTCAGTGAAGATTATGAGCATACATACTATAGGTAACGGATGACCTAAACTAAAAAGTTCAGATTTGAGTGTTTGAGAAAGTATCCTCGCAGTAATCTGTTCCATAACGTAACACTTATTTGGAATAAGCCGTCAGAATTGCTTCTTACTAACGGAATACGAAAGGAATGTGGACGGTTTACCCATTTGTATATGGCATTTGTGGGAGGCACGATGGGGTAATGGATAGCGGCTCGAATTGAGAAATCGGAAAGCCGAGTTCGAATTCCAGTCGGATCCATTACATTTACTTACGTACTCATACCCACCATCTATGTGTAAATACAAGGGCAGACCGGGTTGTATAGTCTTAGGTAGCAACCGGTTTAGGAGAAGGAAAAACTCTGAATTCAGAACCGACTTGGAGAGGTTTTGGGCTCTGTCAGGCTATCATGCCCAAGAAAGACTACTTCTACTGCGGCAACAGTAGATGTGGTGCCACTACAACCCTACAGGTCACGGATAAAAAAAATGGCATGGCGAGCTTAGCTTGTGGAACTCAGGAATGTAGCTCGTCAGAACTTTTTCCGACAGGCTTCTTGCGTCTGTTGGAGAGATGTTGTAGGATGAAAAATAATTAATTGCCTAAAAGGCCACGTAAAAACTCTGCCAAAATTGAAAAGAAAGCAATGGACAACAGACATTTAGAAACCATTTAAATACTGATAGATCTATGATATGTTTAACGTTCTTTTTATAGATACAAGTATTTAAGCAAATGCTCTGTTTTTATAATAAACAGTATTAAATAACACTTACCGGCCTGAATGTCCGAGAAATTTTCATAGAAAATTTTCGTTCTCCGACAGGAATCGAACCAGTATCCTATACGGAACCATCATTTCGCGTGACGTGCCTTGACCGTTCGGCCACAGAGAAGGGTCCGGTTAGCAAGGTCGATTTTACTATCTTTAAACTTAAATCTTCCATGAATCTCTTCTATTCATATCTGCTCTAGCGTATCAAATGTAAACAAATGACGTCATATATTTTCATAAATATAAATAAATATCATAAATGTCTTTAAATAAATTGTCGGACTTTGTCCAATTCAAAAAATATAGATCTATATTCATTCATTTTTTTACAGCTAATCAATCTTTTGCTGATTATTTAAAACCAGAAAATATTTTAAGAATTTTTTTAAAAGATAATAACGGTTTACTGATACATGTTTTACTAATTAACCTATAACAGGGTGAAAAGAGGTGCATACATACCTTTCCTAGGGGTATTTGATCATAAGTGAATGTAACGAACCCAAATAAAATTGGATCTCAGTTCTCTGATTAACAATTCTGAGTCATTATCCATTACACCACTCGCACATCCAACCTGTTATTCCCAAGCGGTCATCCATCTAGGTACAAACTACGCTCGACGTTGCTTCCTACGGGAACTGGTGTTTCAACGTGACGTAGCCGTAAGCTATGCAAGTTAACTTAGAGGATATATCCGTCTGATTATATATATGGTATATCTTTTGCATATAAATGTTACGAATCTCTGATCCATATTTGAAAAAAAAACTTTTCAATTCTCAGTTTTTATTTTCTGATGCATTCAAATGTTTTTGCCGCAATTCTTTGTCGGACATCTTCTCTGTTATTTGCATTATCTGTCGCAGAAGGTCACCACATAGGAGTAACAACATGGCGCATCTGAGATTGCTTATACAGCAATTTTGTTCTGAACAAGGTCTAAAAAGAGGCGTCTGGATTCCAGTATAACGAACATTTAAATAGACACGGTCGTATCTATGTAAGGACGTTTTATGTAAGATGTTTCAATATAATATTTTCAAATATATACAAACTCAGTAAATTTTATAAATTACATAAGATGTCATAAAAACAGCATACAAAAGATTCTTAAAATGCCTTGCCCTAAAGTCATCGAAATAATTTTCGCTATTCACGATGATTTATCAAAATGTATCGGGACTGCTGCTATGCTAACGGAGCTAAATTACGCAGATTTGCCTAGAACTCTGTCGCACATTCACTCTAAGTTATACCGTTCTTTCTCACTTCCGTTTTTTTAGAAGTGCTTGGAATGAAAAAGTGTAGACTGTGATTGTCTCACGACACCACAATGGTTCCATCAGTGACCATGGTCTGTCGAGCAGTTTTTGGTCAAGGACAGCATTCCTCAGGTCCGACAACCAACATGTTCCCCAGATACATACTAATTGGGAATTGATTTTTGGAAGGAGAACTCCTTCCAAAAATCAATTCCCACTTCAGAGGAACAAGACTTCAAGAGAATGTAACAAAGCAGCTGCTCGCTATCGCAGAAAATGAATTCCAGTAATGCTTCTATCAATGAAAACGACGAGTATGTGGCTTTAGAAGGGGGTCTACTTAAATACCGAATTGATATGTTGGACATTTATTTTTTTATACAATCATTCATGATGTATTTTTATCAGACCTTATATATATATATATATATAGAGAGAGAGAGAGAGAGAGAGAAAGAGAGAGATACCATTTGTCGTAAGAATCACTGAAAAACCCTTTGAGTTATTCGGCTAGAACAAGAACAGGTTAAAATCATTTATGTCTTCCCAACTGAGCAATTATGATTTAATAGTGAGTTAGACACTCTCTTGGAGCTCCATTTTATCTGCCTTGTACCACATTTAATTTTCTCTTAGTAAATCATGTTTATCAAATCAAGTGCAAACATTAATGCAGTACTTAAATGCAACGATCAATTTTTAACTCTTCTGTAGTTTAAGATAATTTTATAATTATATATATATATATATATATATATATATATATATATATATATATATATATATATATATATATATATATAGTTAATTAATTCAAGATAATTTGATTTACGTAGTTCCTTACTTTCGGTACAAGCATTTATTTTTATTTCATGGATGAATTTTCGCTGGATTTCGATTATTCCTAAATTCTTTTCCAATTTATAATATTTTTATCGTACAAAAAGAAAAAAAAATGTCGCAAAAAATCACGTACAAAAATCGCCGAAAAAAATCGCAGTAATGAAAACTTGGGAATCCAAAATTTCAGGATTGCGTGTCCAGATCTGGCCCGAAATGATTTCAATTTGCTCACGGAACCGGCCTGATTCCAAAATGATATTATATGTTGGGCTCCGGCCTCTAGGAGTAAAGTTGAAAAAGTGTGACACACTGACCCTTTCTTTTAAACAACTTTCTTTAAATGTGACAAAGAAAATTTAATTGTGTTTTTATTGAGTTTTTCATACATTTTTCTGTTTGGTGCGCGTAAGGAAATACAAAAATTGTCAATGGTGTCCATTGTCGTAGCGCTCTCCTTTAGCGATTTTCAAGGTTGTCTGTTTTTGGCGTTGTTAAATTCTCTTCCTGTTTTGACTGTTGACTTTTGACTCTTCCTGATTTATCCTTTTTTGTGTTATTTACAATAAGTTGTAGCCTAGAAAAGGTTACTGAATGAGGAATAACCAAAACTGAAGTTGGAAATAAAATGGTAATCTTTATAACATCAACAAAATAGAGGTTTACCGACTTCACGCCAGCGGCGTGAAGTAGATAAAACACTGTTAGTGGTGAACTACTTAGACTGCATATTGCGATATTTACCTGCCTTCCCACGAGGTAGTATGCGGCACAATGCCAAATTTAATTGCCCGTAGTACCCGCATATGCAGGATTGGGTATCTGTCTACCCCGCCGGACGAGACTGTGCCATTCGGCATAGCCTCGTCCGGGTTCCTCTCTACTCAAATGCAGAGAGTTCGACACAGCAAGAGCTTCCCACGCTGACAGCTCACACTGCCAGCTTAGGCAGCAGATTACCCCTACTTACAATAGTGTCTAACGTATTTATGAGGATTGGGACATACCTATTAGTGTTAATAGTTACGGTATATAACAGAATGTGAATAGGAGCTTTTTTATCGAGCCTCCGAGTGTTATTCATAGTATTGGGGATACTGGCCAAGAAATCCTTTCTAAAAAAAATAAAATAAATAAAAGCATAAAAATTTGATGTTTATTCTTTTATCCAAATCTTGTGAAGTGAGTCATGTCGAGAGCCTTAAACAATCTCTTGTAAACACACACACACACGCACACACAAATATATATATATATATACATATATATATATATATATATATATATATATATATATATATATATATATATATATATATATATATATATATACATATATATATATGTATGTATGTATGTATGTATACAAATTTCGATTAGCCATACTTATTTCTTTCCAGCCCAAAATAAATTGGTGAACCGGAAGAAATTCTTGTGAGACCGGAAGCTAGAGAATTAATTTGACGCCTATATTGTTTCTCCCTCTGCCGGCCGCTTGACTCCATCGATCTGTGTGACAGGAAAACAGATTCTCGTAAAGAATGAAAAAATCGAAAGTCGGATTTGTCAGCCATTGTTATGTCAGTCACACACAAAAGTCGATTAAAAAGAACCTTCACAGCCATGTTCGCTCTGTCTTTTTTTTTATTACTCGTTTGCCTTTGCACCTATTTAAGATTTCCCTTCAGCATTGGATTACTGTCTTTCGTAATGCCAATCGAATCTAACAGAATCGATATTTGCAGAATTTTCATATTGCCTTTTCTAATAATCAATGGCGTATATTTGGTTTAGCTCAAATACAAGTTTCTGACGCGATCAGAAAGTAGAAACGTTACTTTGAAAACTTTGGTAAGCCGAGACGGTGTAACACTGAGAAACAACTACTGTGAACACGGAGCAGGAAAATGTTTGAGATTTCTCAAGATTTCGCGTGATTTTCATTGCGAATGACAGTGTTATATTGATTTTTAGAAAAGTATGACACGACGCATTTTTTAAGGTTCGCAAAATGTTTTCAGCGTTTACAAACAGCTGTATTGGCAGAAAAATGCATTAAGTTCTGCAGTCAATCATAGTTTCCTATTGCAAGCCTTCCGCATCAACCTACTCTTTCGACAGTACCGAGAATACTCTGACAGCATTTCATTCATAAGAGTAAGGCTCTTCAAAACGATTGTAGACTTATATAGGGTGCGATGGATAAATTGTCGTGTAAATTATGCAAAAAAAAAAAAAAAAATGAAAATAACACTGATATCTCATTTTAACAGATATATTTACCAAAATTAAACAAAAATATTTTGAAATACTAAAGAGCAAATTTATTCAATAAAATCGCCATTGGCTTCAACCATTGCTTCCGGAACATCCCACATCTGTTTTGGAGGTTTCCGTGATTAATTTGCTGAATGCTGTCATAATCCTTGCTTTCAGAGTTCAACTTTGGTGTTAAAAGTTTTGGTTTCTCGTTCAACTGCGCCCCATACATAACAACCAAGGGTGGTTGCTATCTGGGGTGTTAGGTGACCAGATAAAAAATGTGGTCGCAGAAATTGTCTGACAGCCATGGCTAGTTCGTGCGGCATGGTGCAGAATCCTGTTGCCAGACATAGAATCTTCCAGCAGCCACCCCCTTGACCCAGGGCAGCACTACCTCCTCAAGGCACTTGATGTAAGCCCTCGCGTTGAGTCTGAGGCTCTTACCAACAAATTCCCGATGTCTTTTGTTATCAGAATGATCAGAGTGAGTCTTCTGTGCTGCCGTACCTTCGTAATCACCATTAGACTCATCTAACTCTTTCAAAATCCTCTGCAAAACGCCCAAACACTGAAAGTTTCTTACAGTACAGCATCTCGTTTCCAAATTTCTGTCGGAGTGAATAGTGTTATGGTGCTCTTTTTCTCACAGACGGTGTCCCAACTGACCCCACTATACTGTGCAGTCGATAAAATCAAAAACAAACAACGCACATCTGCGATATTAAAAATATAAAATGGCGACAATTTACCCATTGCACCGTATATCGACCAAAGTTTCCTATATAGTCATATATAAACACTACAAATTTTTCCATGTACACTTTTTTTTATCAGATTTCCTGTTTTTCGCTTAAATAGTCGAATAGTATACCTGTTTTGATATTGATGAAAGAATGCCACGCGGTGGAACAGACCATCCGAAAATGACTAATGAAAATACTTCATTAAATCCGGACATGAAAAGACTAGAAATACGTGAGAGACAACAAAATCTATGACGTAACGAACCAGAAAAGAAGAATGACATTTACTCGAGCCGGTTAGTTAAAAGCGTCGTGCATGAAAGGTGAATTCTTGCAGTATCGGATGCGTGTACATGTCATCCAATTTCGTGCTGCTTACTTAAAAGTGAACTGAGTTTGTTATTTAATTTTGAGTTCCTTTATATCCGTAAATTCTTTTCTTTCAATTTGGAGATGTTTCGTTTATGTATTTTTGTGAGTATTGTTTACATTGTATTTGATATACGCATTATGGACACCGAAAATTAAAATGGCCATAGGTTAATATATTTTCTAATTAACCCAAGTTGAATCGGTAGCTACTGTTAAGCAGATTCAGGAGTTAGTGATAACTCCAAGGGAATAGTAACAAGGAACGTAAATACCGTTGGTCCGTTTTGTTTTACTGATATAAAATTGGGACACCCAGACAAAATTTAGCCCTACACGAATTTATAAAAGAAGGTCACTTGTTGCATATTTTAATGTAACACTTATAGATATTTATCTAGAGAAAACCTGTGATTAAGACCTTCCCTAGATTGCTAAACTTGGGAATTTCTCATTTATTGCAGTGGATGAAACT
Organism: Acanthosepion esculentum; assembly: GCA_964036315.1. Lineage (NCBI taxonomy): Eukaryota > Metazoa > Mollusca > Cephalopoda > Sepiida > Sepiidae > Acanthosepion > Acanthosepion esculentum. The sequence continues at coordinate 106,082,747 of OZ038476.1, read as the reverse complement.
TAGAGCTGGACGCAGTGATTTGAAACACAACCTGTTTATCAGATCAGCCACGACTGTTACGAGAGAAGCGACACTTGAAATTGTAAGTTGTTCGGTTTGTTGGCAACGATTGCATTGTTGTTTTCTACCTGTTGTTTATTTAATTTCTGGTTGTGCAACGAGGTTATTTCGAGCGATGAGTGGAACATAACTAAGTCAAAAATAAAAAATAAATAAATAAAAAAAAGCAGAATCATTTGCGAGGAGAAAAATAAAATAAAATATTTTTTTTCTAATTAATTTCAGATGATGATATGCCTCTGCCGGCAAAGCGGCTTCAGGAGACGCGGCGATAAAAGCAAAATGAAAAGTTGACAAGGTACGGCGGCAAATAACGTTTTGTCATTTAAACTGAAAAGACATCGTTAATTTTTTTTTTTAGACATTTAACAATTCTTATGTTCATTTAAGAAATATCCCTACTAGTTTTAGCTTGTTGCAGAATTTCAGACTTGCAGAATTTCACATGAGTTCTTTTAAATGGTTTTAATCAAACCGAACGAAAAGGATTATCGCAATAAAGGATTAGAAATCGTAAATCATAAACAAGTAGTAAATGCGAATCTGTCATCTTTTGACCAAATGCTGACCGAATTCGACAAAAGATCTTTTACTACAGGACTCGAGAAACATAAATAAATAATAAGTCGCAATAAAGCGGTTCTTTTAAATGTGGGCTGCAAATAAAGAAGTTAAATAACTTGTTCGGGTACATGTTCGAGTACATGTTCGGGTACATGTTCGGGTGCATGACTTGTTTGAGTAAATGAGTAGCCCGGGTACATGACTTGTTCGTGTACCTGTTTGGGTACTTATTCGGGTACATGACATGCGCGGGCAAATCAATTGTTCGCGTACATGTTCGGATAAATGATTTAATTTGGTAAATGACTTGTCAGGTACATATTTAGGTAATTGTTCGGGTTAATGACTTATTCGGCTACATGTTCGAGTAAATGACTTAATTTGGTAAATGTCAAGTAAATGACTTGTGTGAGTACATCTTCTGGTATACGTTCATGTACATAACTTTTTCGGGTAAATGACATTATCGGGTAATGACTGGTTCAGGTACATGTTCTGGTACATGACATGTTCTTGTAAATGACTTGTTCGTTTATATGACATGTTCGGTTAAATGTTTGGCTCCTTGTTCGGGCAAATGACTTATTCGGTTACATGTTCAAGTAAATGACTTGTTTGAGTACATTTTCGGTTACATAACTTGTTCTGGTAAATGACCTGTTCGGGTACATGTTCGGGTATATGACTTGTTCAGGTAAATGCTTTGTTCGGGTAAATGACTTATTCGGCTACATGTTAGAGTAAATGACTTGTTTGAGTACATGTTCGGGTACATATCCAGGTAGATAAGTTGTTCGGGTTCATGTTTGGGTCCATGACTTGTTCTGATAAATGACTTCTTTTGTACTTGTTCGGGTAAATCACTTATTAGGAGAAATGAACCCAATCAGGTTGATTTGTGATATTGTTGTGCTCTTTTAATACTGTTGAGCTGTTTTCTTTTCAAGACAACCTAAACAAACTAGACGTTCAGGAACTCGCGTAGGCAAAATCAGGAAAATTTCGATGGACTTGAGCTTCTTTTCTTCTATGTGCTTTTTAGCTAAATTCTGTATTTGTACTAACTCTTTCTCTGTCCTCCTTGCCTTCAATATGTTCAGTCAGTGTCAAATTTCCTAAGCTCCCTTTCTCATTTGTGTACTAGAAATTTCAACTGCCTCTTTCTGAAGTTATTTATAATGTCCTTTTTGTTTTGATTTACCCTAAAACCTCTTTGTCGTTAATATATTAAATCCATTGTATTCTCAGCATTCTTCTGTAGAACCATATTTCTGTAGCTTCAAATCTTTTCTTCATCTGAGATTTTCATTGACATGGAAGGACCGATAATACATAACAATTCAGTACTTTATTCTTTGTTCCTAACGGAATTTTCATGTTTCTTAATACTTTTCTTAGCTTTTTGAAGACATCTTTCGCTATCCCAATGTGTCATCAGATATTCGTATTGCACTTTCCGTGCTTTGTTAAAACAATTACCAGATATTTAAATTGATCTACTTGTCTGATTTTGGTATCTGCAATTTGTAGTTTGCACGTTGGGCTGCTTTTTGCTTTTTCCTGACGACCATTCATTCTGTCCTCTCTCATTTGTACCTCAAATAAAAACCCTCAAACTAATAAAACAAACATAGATTACTTACAATTATGCAGGCCTCAACTGAAATAGTTTGATGCAAAAAGAACAGTGTATCGTTTCATAAGGAAAGAGTGAATAGTAATATAGAAATGGCAACACAATAGCATCATTCGACAAATTAAACAATTACTTTGTTTAAATCTCGTTTAGAGACAAACAAGAAAGTATAAAGGCACAATAATCAGATGGAATGTCATTAGTAAAGAAGGTATGAAAGCAGATATTGGCTAAATAAACACACCGTTAGTGGTCAATTAGCTAAATGACTAGACATTGGCTAATCAAACACCTCGTTCGTAGTCAAGGGACCAGGCCACCAGACGTCGTTTGAATAATCCCTTCGTCAGTTTTCAAGTGGAAGAACTAATTAGGCATCTTGCCAGTGTTCAAGTGACATGGCAGATAGACCCCAGTTAATCAAATACCTTGTCAGTGGTCAAGTATTCAAAATACCAGACATCGGCTAAATAGACCCCTTGTTAGTGGGCAAGTGGACAAGTCACTTGACATCGCTTAATCAAACACCTCATTCTTGTTTAAGTGGCCAGATCACCAGATATCATCTGAATAGACCCCTTATCACGGATCAAACGTCAATCGACCAGACATCGGTTAGTCAGACATATCATCAGCGTTCACAAGGCCTTGCATCGAAACCTCCATTAATCAGACACCATGTCAGTGGTCAAGTGACCAGATGATCTGACATCGTCTAAATCGATACATTGTCAGGGGTCAAGTAGCCATGTGGCCTAACATGGGCTCATCATTTGAGTAGTCATGTGCCAAGGCGGTCAGACTTCGGCTAATCAAACAACCCGTTCCAGGTGAAGTTGTCAGGCAACTGGACAGTGGCTAATCACATTGTCAGTGCTCTTGTGGCTAATGAAACACATCACCCAAGTTTATGCTGAAATATAATTGACTTAAATAATTTATACAATTTTATCCATTCTTTCTCAAAATCGTTTGCACACATGTTATATACCTGCACATCGTTTCTTACGCATTCAATAACCCCGCCGACAACAAAACGGTAAAAATTAAATAATAATAAACATATACCGTCTTTTTCCTGCAGATGAGCCATCCATGTCATCAAGGTAATACTTCTTGCATAAATACAAAAATTGTGAGTCGTCTAATCATGTAAAGAGATGAACATGATTATATATATATATATATATATATATATATATATATATATATGTGTGTGTGTGTGTGTATGTGTGTATATGCATATATATATATATATATATATATATATATATATATATATATATATATATATATATATATATATATATATGCTGTATATCTTCATTCAAACATGTTTCATTAAATAATATAGACATGCTATGTCTATTTATTTTGAAACTGAACCTTTCCAGTTCTCTAATCAGTTTCTTCGAGTGAAAATGAAATTCATCAAGGAAGGTACCATAGTTTTTTCCTACCCAACTACTTTCGATTTCCTCCAATATATATATATATATATATATATATATATATATATATATATATTGGAGGAAATCGAAAGTACCATAGTCTTTTCCTACCCAAGTACTTTCGATTTCCTGCAATATATATATATATATATATATATATATATATATATATATATATATATATATACCCAAGTACTTTCGATTTCCTCCAATATATATATATATATATATATATATATATATATATATTGGAGGAAATCGAAAGTACTTGGGTAGGAAAAGACTATTTCCTACCCAAGTACTTCCGATTTCCTCCAATATATATATATATATTTATTGGAGGAAAACGAAAGTACTTGGGTAGGAAAAGACTATGGTGCCTATATATATGTGTGTGTGTGTGTATATATTATTTCATCCCATGCAAGCTAGTAAAGTCCCTAAGACACAAGGGGTTAGTGAGTGTAAAAGATTAAGTAAGAGTTAATTATTATTAAGGAGCGAGAATAGATGAGTAATCAAGAAGACAGTAGATAACGATTGACATTGCATTTAATTATTTGAAGATCATTGTTGGCTGGAAAGCATGAAGTCGAAATAGAGTTCCAAAAGCGAGAAATGCGAGAGAAAAAATGCCAGCATAGCGCTTACGATTACTATTAATTCAACGGTGAATGGATGAGACACTAGCGCCAATCCCATTATTGCGCTTAAAAGTCATAAAGTCTCGGTACCATAGTGAAGAGTTGATCTGAACAGTTATCATGAAAGTATTTCTAGAAAAGGGGCAATAAAGCTACATTACAGAGGTGGGGGAAGTAACTGAAGCCGAGATGCCAGTTCAGGACAATTAATATTGTTGATTCTTCTTTGTATTTCATCAAGAATCTCTAAATATATAGCAGGAAAACTGAACCAGATGTGGCAGAAATATTGAAAGCATGGACGAAAGTGACCTCTTTAACGCTTTTTTTAAAAAAACTAATGAACGCTATATTATTTTTAAATAAATAAATAAACAAACGCACGACGTTGGGTGTAAAAGAAAGGGTTGGAGGATGTGAAGAAGGAAAGGAGAAAAAGAAGAAGGGGAAGAGAAGAAAAGCAAGAGTATTATAAATTTATCGGTGGGATGGGTTATTGAAATGTACATTTTCTTTTTTATCCAGCCTCAAATGTGCTTAAGAGGAATTTCCTAATACGTAAAATTGATCAAGAAATCCGAAGTCTTGAGTCTTGCTTACATATTAAGAATTTTGTTCATTATTTTCCGAACAACCTAATATCATCATAATAATATATAATAATATTATCATTATAATAAATAATATATAGATGTGTGTTTGCGTGCAAGATGGTCAGTTGAATGGGAATCATTTGCAAAAATACATGGAATATACTTTATACGAAGATTGCCAAAGTGATCTAGTTAATAGCCATTAGCAATGCTACCTGCCTCAGTGCCATAACAAGTTTATGGCACTCATTTGGCCACTTCCCCAAATATCTAAATAGATGTTCGAATTTATTTTCTACTCGGTTAAGCAACATTTTCTATCGGACAGTAATTTAATGACATACTTTCAAATCAAGTTTTTATTTTATTTTCCTTTCTTCCTAAAATATTTTATTCCTTTTCATTGATCTTGTTCGGTTGAAGCTTAAAAATGTCTTAACAGCTGCATGTTTGTAAACGCTAAAATATTAAATATATTAACGGCCTGTATTTATCTAACTGATAGTTTTGGAATTGATTGGCATTATTCAGCATCGCGATCCATTAGAGAAAATGGAAACAAAAAGAAAACATACTTAAAATCAGGAAGGGAAAGTTGAAATTTCTGGGGTACGTAATGAGGAAAGATGGCTTGGAAAATCTGTTATTCACAGGACAGATTTAGGGCAAGAATGGCAAGGAAAACAATGCATAACTTACTTGACTAGCTTGAGAAAATGGATGGCGGAACCGGGTTGAAAATTAAAGAAAATATATAATTCATTTAGAGCTGCAAGGGACAGGAAAGTGTGGAGATCCATAATCACCTACGTCCTGAGGTAACACGGCACATAAAAATGAAGAGGCACAGGCTATTTGTAGTTGACCTCGGCTCACCTATTCTGTTTTCGGGTGAGATATTTAAAATAACCGCACAAACTTAGCGAAAAGGTTTTGCCATAATAGTTTCTTCTTCTCCCGCCTACTTCTTCTTCCTCCTCTTTTTTCTTCCTACTCCTCCTTTCTTCTTCTTCTTCTTCTTCTTCTTCTTCTTCTTCTTCTTCTTCTTCTTCTTCTTCTTCTTCCCTTTTTTCTTATTCCTCATTCTTCTTCCTCCTTCTTTATCCCCCTTCTCTTCCTTCTACTCCCTCTCCTCCCTTCTTCTTCCTCCTCCTCCTCTTCCTCCTTCTCTTTCTTCTTCTTCATCCTCCTCATTCTTCTTCTTTTTCTTTTTCTTCCTCCTCCTCCTTCTTCTTAGTCTTCTTCTTCTTCTTCGCTTTTTCTTTTAAAGGAAATTTATTTCTTTTTCCTTTTTAAGAATTAATAATGTAAAATCTAATTGTGTGAATATTGGTTGTGGTATGACTGAGATTTTTGACAACCCCAATCTTTTGCAGACGTGTTTTAATCAAAGAATCCACATTCACGTCACACCATGCTTCAGATTTACCATTTAACCAATAAATACACCAACGTAGCCATTTTATTACTGTACCATTTCAAGAATTAGACGCAAACAAACACACACCACGAGATAAAAACAAAACGCACAGGAAAATGACAACACACATGCATATACTAACGCCACATAAAGAAAATAAATAAGGTGGCATATCTAGCCGGCCTATGAAAACAAACAACATAGAATTAAAAACAAATTAAAAAGAAAACATATCACTGTCCCAAATATCTAATAAAGATGAATAAATAGCAAAACACGTCAAATTTATGGAGGTTTTTTTACTTGTTCCCTATTTAATTAATTTTTACATAGATACGTTTTGAGTTACAGTAAAAATGGATATTTTTTTTATAGTTTTGTAAATATATTTTAAAGGTTAGTGATTTATAAGTAACTATTGGTAAAAATGTCGAAAGAGGTTTACAATAATTTGATCTGATTGGATAAACGGTTTTAGATAGATAGATAGATAGATAGATAGATAGATATGAGCTGATTTAGAGATAAGGAAACAGATAAAAAATATAGTGTTGGAGAGAAATAAATCTAATTTTTAAATTAACATTTTTTACTTGAATTATTTATTTTCTCTTTTCTGTCTTAGTTTTGCTTTTCGTTATCTTTTGAAAATAGACTTTTAAAATTCGACTTTTTAAAAAAACTTCAGTCATTTTTTTACAATTTTGCAAATATTAATTTACTTTAAGGCGCATACGTTTTTTGGTCAGAAGTGAATTTAAAGCGACTGTAGGAGAAAATAAATATTGTTATTTACGATTTATGAAAAAAGAATTTTAAATGCACGCAAAAAGTACGTAATGTCAGGGAAGTCTTCAGGTGATCGTTAATAAAGATGCTGTATGAAAATATGTAAGACTAAAGCAATACGATTTTATCATCCTTTTTCAGGTTCTTCTCTGCAATAATAATAATAATGATAATAATGGAATTAAACATTACTCTGAAGGAAATAGATACAAATACGCAACCCGAAAACCCAGCTAAGAAAGTATATAATCAGAAAGAAGCACAGATACAAGTTTATTTCTTTTTTAATAAAGCTACAGTGTAACCCGGATATAAGAGAGTTGTCGGGACCGGATAAGAAGTATCTTATATCCGGGTTTGGTCTATTATATATACATTAACACAGGCTCTAATTTGGGACCAGATAAAATCTCTCTTATATCCGGGTTTCTCTTATACCCGGGTCTCTTATATCCGGGTTACACTGTATATCCCTTTAGCACCTAGAGGACCATGGTCCTCCACAGATACCTCTTTTTCATCTTTGAATTGCGAAGCATTCTTTGGAAAGATAGTGAAGTAGTTTCTCGTTGCATTCTCCATTGTTTTGAATTTAGTTTTCATGTTCTTAACCTGATTACCACCCAAGGTCAGAGAGCCTCAGTTATCTAACCCATAGATGTAAGACAAAGAAACAGATTTGTGCCTTTCCCAAGGGCATTTGTGCAAATTTGAACGCACCAAGTTAACCCAGAATTTGAACTCGGCTCCCCCATTCAACTTTCCATGCAGATACCCGTTAAACTACCGGCATATACAACATTAACAAAAGAAAAAACGGGAATAAAAATCCTTATATGACTAATATGCACTCAGAAATATCGATGCGGTTGTAGATAATCACGAAAGCCATCTGTGGCTAAAGATTGATGGGTCAAAAGCAGAGATGAGGGCATTTATAATGGCTGCATAAAACCAAAACTTATTACTACGAATTACCAGGCAAACATAATACAGAATGCTGAAACCCTAATAAAGTCAATTATGCAAACAAGCTAAGACGATTGGCGGCATTCTGTCTGGTTGTCCAATCTTGACATCTAAGGATTACAAAGATCGACAAGATAATATTTGGCAGGCTATCAATCGCAAGCTACATGAGTATTAAATGCATGACAGGAACATTACCCTGAAACAGTCAAAGAATGCTATGAAGTAACTATTCTTTTGGGTTTTACCATTCATTCATACTGGCAGAGAAATAACTGCAAAAAGGAGCATGTGGTTAGCAAGCTTACCTCACTGGATAAATTATCAATGAGTAGTGAGTTCGATCCACACCGAGTAGCACTGCCTTAAAATTCTGAGTGGATGTAGTGTGACAGCATTTTGGTCGTTTGTCGATTAGGGTTGTTTTAATTTTTAAGGATGCGGCAGACAAATTCGCGGCCGTCTGGATGAAGTAGATTAAGCGACTTGACATTATTTCTTGCTGAGCTCCACCTGCAAGATTATGCGCTGGATTAATAAAACCTTTCAGTATATCGTGCATATTTCACGGTGCCTGGTAGGCAGTTATCAAGTTGGGTATCATGATGAGCATATTGCGATTCGTATATTTGTACCACCTTTTTTCATATCCCTTAATAATAAGAAGAAATAATAGCTGGTCACTCATATTCGCGGATACCCGTCTACTAGGACGGCTAGACGATTCCTATTGCAGACGCTCGCTCAGGCATATTTGTGTTTGCTCAACACCCACAGAACCAACCTGTGGTTTATACTGCAACTATGCTGAGCAGACCTTAGTTATAGTTTCTAGGAAATAAACTGTGACCAAGGAAAGAGCGTGTTATCTAGCGTGATTCAAGAATTTGAACAAGGTCAGCACGCTCTAGCATTCGGCCACGATGACAGCTATCGACGGCCCCCAGTTTCACTCACAATGTTTGGGTCAAACCGTGGTATGGTTTTCATGCGTCTTTCCAAACATATACATACAAAAATAGATCCGTACATACATACATCATGAAAACCCTTCAGGACATAAGCTATCATGTCTCTCCCCAAAATGCTTTTTGGTTAACCACTTCTCGTCTGTGTAACACTCTTCCAATCTTTTGCTTCCCTGCCACGTAAAAAATTAAATGCAGCATCAATCTCCACCTTCTGTCTTTGTGAACCCTGTTCTTTTATTATCCTTTTTTTTTCATTCTCTTACACACTCCTGTAACCCATTGCGTCATAGTGGCACGACAGCCTTGTTTGGGGGTGAAATGATTAAAAGAATTATGTGATTTACTATGATTTCCTAAGAGCTATAATTTCAGCGGGAGGCACGGTGGAGTAATGGATAGCGGCTAGGATTGAGGAATCGGAGAGTAGAGATCGAATTCCAACCGAATCCATTACATTCACTTACGTGCAAATACCCTTGGGAAAGTTTTATATCTTCTTCTACACCCTCCCACGCTTTGGGTAAATAGCACGGCAGACCGGTTTCTATAGCCTTGGATGGCAAATGGTCTACTGCAGCAAGAAATCGCAACCTACTGCGGGAAAGAAAACCTCGTCAGTCATGTATCGAAAGATACATGATCGCCTAAGCGTGTATCACGCATGGCACATAACTGACAGATAGTTTCAGATGGCCATCTCTATTGATTGGAATATCAGTTTTACTTTTATTATTGTGACTCAAGACTAGAGAATCTCATCTACCTTACTATTTAACTGGGGGTAGAAGAGATGGAGTATTGCTGTTCTCAAAGGCGTTAGTGTACAAATGAATGTAGCAGGCTGTCGTCGATTCTCCTTTCTGCGCCGTTAGCTGTTACGCTAACAACACATGGCCCAAATATATACTCTCCCTTTCTTTATTTAGCGCTCCTTGTTGACCTACAGGACAAGCGATGAAAGATTAGATTTACACGTCACTTTTTTTTCAATTGCTTCTACACTTACATCAGTCAGTTATGTTGCATGCGTGATACACGCGTAGGCGATCATGTATCTTTCAATATATGAGTGACGAGGCAGATTTTTTTCCCGCAGTAGGTTGTCACTTCATTCTGCGGTAGACCAGTTGCCATACAAAGCTATAGAACCAAGTCTGTCCTGCTATTTACCCATAGCTGGGGTGGGGGAGAAGAGGATTCATACCTTTCCAAAGGGTATTAGCACGTAAGTGAATGTAATGGATTCGACTGGGATTCGAACTCGGCTCTTCGATTCCTCATTCCCCGTCGCTATCCATCAACATCGCGAGTCCAATTCGCAAATGCTATTGGCAACAACAGTATTCAGCTGACTAGAAACGGATGGTCCATGCTATTGAAGTCGCTAAGATCGGTTATCATCCGCCACAATATCATTCCATCTATCTATGCAATTAGAGAGCTGCTGCTTGCTCCAGGCTTGTCCCCTGTAGTATATTTAGATTGTGTCTAACTCCTATCCTTTGGCCTGACTGGTTAAGTTGGACCTGCCGGGAGATGAACTTTTGCAAGACACTCCTCGAGGTTAAAGTATGTCATCTATGGTGACCGGCACACACAATAAACAAGATAGCTAAAAAAATGTATACCCACCTTTACGGTGTATAACTCCAGTCAAATAGCTTTTTTTTTTCAGATGTACACGTTAGTATTACTGATGCTAAGATTTGAAGAAATAAAGCTCATCCTAAAATGCTACTGGAAGTATGGAAATGCAGTTAAAGTTCAAACGGGGTATCGAAGAGAGTTTCATTCACGCTGCTTATCATTTCACGAATTAGAGATAAGTTTGAAACTGCTGGTACTGTACACGGTGGATAAAAAAAAACGTTCTGGGAGACTACTGCTATCAACAGGCCCAGTAAAGCAAGGAAAGATTCACAGGAGAGAAACCTATTGAAATGTTGATTCCCGCTTGTGATTCTATTGTGTCACGTTGTCAGCAATGTCTGGATCATAATGGATATCAAGTTGAAAACATACAATGACAAAATCTTAACAACGAGCATTTGTAATAAATACTGAGATTTCTTCAAAATGTGTATACATTTTTAGACATCTTGTATACAGCAGGTTGAAATACAAACGTTATTAATGTTTTAGTTTTATCCTTCACCCAGTATTTGATGCGTCACTATAACAGAGAATGTAAATCTCATATATTAAAGTTATAATCCATAATCGCAATTGTACGGCTTACAGAAAGAAATTTCAATTAGACAAATTTAAAAAAAAATGGGATACCGAAATATTTCCAATGACTGTAAGGCAAGATACGAGGAGAAAGTCACAGAGTGACAAGCATTTCTGTCACCTTTGTAATCATTTTATTTTAATCGTAGTCAATTTTATATTTATTTTTCGAGAATTAATAGCAACATAACGTTTTTTTTAGCTTCCGACAGACAAAATAAGAATATTGTATAACTGCCAGCAGTGTAATTGACATTGAATGAAGTTTATTTATTAAAAAAAAAACAAAAAAAAAACAAAAAAACAAACGAAGAAACAATTTATATACGTAAATAGAATGGAAGATATACATCTTTCTCTGAATAGGAAAATATGTTGCAATTTACATTGAGAAATGTTATTTGTGAAAAAAATTACGCGGAAAGTAATTATGTAAATTATTAAGCATTTTTCCAGAAAATGAAAAAAAAATCAGAATAGGATTTAATTTGAAATTCTTCTATTTATGTAAATACGTAAATTTTTTCTTGGCAAACTTTTATACACTTAAAATGGAACTATTTTTTAACTTCTTGAATGCAACATATCTGACTGAATGAACATTCCCAGACGAATAGAAGATTGTTAGGAGTTTGTTTTACTTATCTCTTAATTCAATTGATACAGAGAAGACGTAATCGATTTTTTTATAAACCTAGGAAAAACCCAGAAGCAAACTGAAGAAAAATGTATATTTATTATGAGTATATATATATATATATATATATATATATATATATATATATATATATATATATATATATAAGATAGGTAGAATGAAAGAACAGTTCTTTCTTTCTATCTTAGATCCTTCTTCTTTTATTCTTTTAATATTTAAATATTTTATTTTTTCGTATCTCTGAGATGACAAGACCTACAAGTAAAAATCTTGTGGGTCGAAATAGCTATTCTCGAATGAGGTAACTTATATATATATATATATATATATATATATATATATATATATATATATATATATATATATATATATATATATATATATATATATATGTGTGTGTGTGTGTGCAGGGTGCGGAAGAAAGAGCTCCCACATAGTGGTAATACATTAGCGAGATTTAGACACCCTCGCCACTAATATCTTACCATTATCCGGAAAGCACTTCTGGTAGGTATATGTGAGACGTATTTCTGCCGCACCCCGTATATTTAAAATCACTAGGAGAGAACAACGACAAAGGAGTAGGACTGATATTGGATAAAACACTTAAGAACTGCGTGCTGGGATATTGCCAACTATCCGAAAGAATTCTGGTAGTCAAGATGACACTAAAGACCTTCAACATATCTACAAAATTAGTGTACGCACCGACAGCGCAAAGTAATGAAGAAAAAATCGAAAATTTCTACTCATAGCTGGACAATGCCAAGGCTCTTTGAAAATAACAGGAAGTCATCATTATCGTGGGAGACTTAAACGCCAAAATAGGCAGCGAGAGAGCAGGGGATATAGCCGCGACATCGGATTAGGTACCCGCAACGAACGGGGAGAAAAATGGATCGAATGGTCACTGACAAAGTAATAGCCACCACATGGCTCCAAGATCATCAGAGACGATTATGGACATGGAGGAGCCAAGGAGGAGACAGTAAAAACCAAATAGACTACATAACTATCAACAAAAGATTCATGAATGCAATCATTCATTGCAAAACCTACCCAAGTGTCGACTGCGGGAGTGATCATCGCTCTGTTATATGTAAGCTAAGAGTGAAATTACGGAAACAGAAGAAGCCTAACGCAGTACCCAAGCTGTAGTACAACAAACTCTTGAGCGACTCGAACCTGAAAGAAAAATATACGGAAAATGTTAAAAGAATATACGAAGGGCACAATTGAAACTCGAAAAGGGAATCACTAAGAGACATTAGTGACATCAGAAAACGGGGTCATTTCAAAGGAGAATGGACGAAAAAAAAAAACGAATGGATGGCAGAGGAGATTCTTGACATGTTGCAAAGGAGATAGAAAACTCTGCCACGATACAGAACAGAATGTAGAAAATAAGGACCAAATGCAGGCAGGCTAAAGAAGAATGGCTAAGCAAAAAATATGCAGAAGTACAGAGATTGAGTACCACTAACAAAGGAGATATGCACAAACAAATAAGGCAACTAACAGGACAAAAGACATGCTCGTCAACAGGCTGTTTAAAATCAAAGGACGGAACACTCATATTAGAGAAGGAAAAAATTATTTAACACTGGAGCGAGTATATTGGCAAACTCTTCCACGGCGAAAGAGAAGAACTACCGACGGACCTGAAATTCTAAAAACCGAAGTAGACGCTGCACTGGCCAAATTGAACAGAAACAAGGCGGCAGGGTCAGACAGAATCGTAAAGGAAATGCTGACAGCCTTAGATGAATTTGGCATAGACATGATCACAGAAATAATAAATTAAATCTACAACGGTGGGGACGTACCAGAGGATCTCAGCAGATCTATTGTCATAGCACTACCTAAGAAAGTAGGCGCAAACGAATGCAAGCTTCACCGAACAATCAGCCTAATGAGCCACGTCACAAAACTCATCGTCCGTATTCTGATGAATAGAGCATGCAGAAGAATCGGACCAGAAATAAGACAAGAACAGCGCGGGTTCGTCAAAGACACCGGAACAAGGAACGCGATATTCATGCTTAGAATGTTATCCGAAACATCAATACATTAGCATCGAGAATGAGCTCAGCGAATATACAAAAATAGAAAGAGGCGTAAGGCAAGGATGTGTCTTCTCTCCGGACTTACTCAACCTATACAGCGAGGCAATTCTGAGGGAACTGGAGATCCTACCAGGATTCATCATTGGGAGTCACAACCTTACCGCAGATGACACAGTACTGATAATAGACACGGAAAATAAACTACAAAACCTCCCACAGAAGGTAGCGAGGTAGAGCGAGAAAGCAGGACTAACCATAATTTACAAGAAGACAGGATGCATGGTCATCAGTATGAGCCCAAAATGCGATTTGCAGGCCGGGGACACTAAAATCAAACATGTGCGGATGTTTAAGTATCTGGGAAGTGTTCTGACAGAGGACGGTAAGTGTGAAGCTGAGATCCGAAGACGGATTGGGATGGCCAAAGTTGCATTCCAGAAGTTAGGCAGAGTACTGCGAAACAGGAGGATTTCTATGGTGACAAAGAGAAGAGTACTGAGCTGATACGTGACATCTGTCCTCCTATACGGCAGCGAATGCTGAACGGTATCCTCAAGGATGAAGAGACTCGAGGCGCCGGAGATGTGGTTTTACAGAAGGATGCTGAGGATATCATGGACAAGGTCTTGGAGAGGATGTCAACAAGAAGGAAGCTTATGCTTAACATAAGGAAGAGACAGATGAAATTTCTGGGACACGTGATGAGAATGGATGGCCTGGAGAATCTGATACTCACGGGACGAATAGAGAGAAAAAGAGACAAGGGAAAGCAGCGCATGACATATGTAGCGGGCGTGGGCAGGTGGTTGGCGGGGCGTGGTCTGGGGGAGTTGGCAGAAACACAAGACCTGTTGCGAGCCACATAGAATAGGGGAAGTAGAGGGCCATGATCACCTACGCCCTGAAAGGACACGGCGCATAGAAAGAAAGATATCCGTGGAAGAAGGGTATAGAAGATAGACCGTTGGTGATTACATGGTGACTGGCAGTGTGGACACAAATGTTCACACTACTTATCTATCTATCTATCTATCTATCTATCTATCTATCTATCTAAGGTACTTCTATACGGGGTAAAGGCTAGACTGGTCCAACCACTGCGTATGTGGGTAGCATTCCCTATTAATAAATGTTTCATTGAACAAGACTGATAAAGCATATTTTTAGCTTTTTCTTATGTTTCCCTTGTATGCATACATGTGTACTTTTTCTGGACAATGTATGTAGAAATTGTTCAATTGTTTACTGGTTCCGAGCTCTTTCCTCTAAAGTTTAAAGATTATTTTTGCTATACTTTTGAACTAAATGGCAAGTTCTATTGTAGACGGTATAATTTTTGTTGAAAGGATACATATTCTTAATTTAAAAATACGGCCAATACGTTGTGTCCATGCTCATAAGTAATTTTTTTTTGCTTTGTTATTTTTTATAATGATAGCTTCTATCACTTTTAAACGGTTTCGCAATGGAAAATAATAAAACATCCGTATTCCCAACAAGAATGTTGTGGAGTAAAGTTGGTACGATTCCATGCTGGTTTAAACGTGTCCGTATTGAGCTCTGGGTGCAGAGATATAGTGTTAGTCATCTTGACGGGTGTGTAGTGGTGAGCCCAACATAATCATTAATCGCTCTACTATACGTGTATATGTGTGTAAAAAAATATGTGTGTAATATATATATATATATATATGTATATATAGATATATATATATATATTCATTCACATACATAGTATTACGTATTTATATAGGAATTTACAATATTTAACACATGCCTATATATATATATATATATATATATATATATATATATATATATATATATATATATATATATATATATATATATACCGGGTGTAACAGCAAAAGTGTTCAGATCGTGTAACAGTATAATTTACCATCCCACAAAATGTTTAATATCTAAAAAAAAAAAACATTAAATTAATTGAGTATCTTTTTTTCCAAGTTTTTAGATAACGCGTTGAGCCATCTTGAAACTATTTGTCGTAAGAATCACTGAAAAAACCCTTTGGGTTGTTCAGCTAGAAAAAGAACAGGTTAAAATCGTTTTGTGTCAGACCCAATGTCTTCCCAAATGTATAAAGGTGAGAGGAGAAAGGTCATTCAGGCCTTCAGTATTGGTAACAACATTCATACTCTGGCGTCCATCATCAAATCCATTTAAGAATCATCCAGAGAACGGTGAATCAGATTAAAAAAAGGGAAGAGGGGAAAACTGGATCAGGAAGTCACAGCAAGAAGAGGGATCATCATTTCAACTCAGAGCTAAACAGATCAATTAGAAAAGATCCAACTCAATCCATAAGACGTTTGATCCGTGAGTGAGGAGCTTCAGCTATGACAGCCCAAAGAGCAGTGAAAAGAAGACTTGGAAATGAAATCGTACGTGAAACGTGTGAGGCAAATTCTTACTCCAGGACAGAAATTTAGAAGGTTAGAGGGGATGAAGATCATCTTGAATAAGTTGGAATAAGATCCTGCCATAACATATATATATATATATATATATATATATATATATATATATATATATATATTTGAACGTTATTTAAATCCTTCATGAGCTTCCGATCCTTAGCTATGATTAATTAATGATTAACATGTGATTTTCATTTATGGTCGATTTCATCACAATTCTTCAGTTAAGCTTGGAGAATAATTATGCATTCTATTGCCCCAAGTAGCGTTCAATAGTTTTATAAAAACCTCCAAGAATTCCAGTAAGAAAGAACGGTTCAGAGCTTAATCTAACAATTGGGAAATTTTACTGTTACACGATTTGGACAATTTTGCTATTACACCCGATATATATATATATATATATATATATATATATATATATATATATATATATATATATATATATATATGTATATATATATATATATATGTATATATATATATATATATATATATGTATATATATATATATATATATACATATATATATATATATATATATATATATATATATATATATATATATATATATATATACATTCCACTAAAAGTACTGAAGCGGCAAGGCCGATTCCTTTGTTTTTGTTGTTCACTGAAGACATTTCGGTTTAAGATAAAAATATGAATATCAGACAAGAATTCAAAATTTTATTTTCCGGTATTTACATTTAGATGTGTTAAACAGCCTAGGGTATAACACCTTTTGTATGAGATAACCCCATTTTTAGTTGAGCAAAAGTAAAGGAACAGATAGTCTTAATGTAAATAAAACTTAATATTCGTTTGCATAACCCTTGATTACAATAACTGCATCAAGCCTGAGACACATTGACATCATCAAACTGTTGCATTCTTCAGTTGTGATGCTTTTTCAGACATTTAATGCAGCCTTTTTCAGTTCTTGTTTGTTTCGATGTTTTGTTCCTTCAGTCTCCTCCGCAGGAAACGGAATTTATGCTCTATCGTGTTAACGTTCTGTGATAGATTTAGCCAGTCTAAGACAGTTCACATATCTACCCTGATTAAGTCCTTTGTTATGTTGGCAGTATTTTGGGGGTCATTGTCCTGCTCCATGATATACTTCCTCCCGATTAGTGTGGATGCATTTCTCTGTAAATTGACATAGAAAATGTTTCGGCAGATTTCTGAATTCATTCCGATGCTACTATCATGAGTCCTATCATCAATATATATGAAATAACCTTTTCCACAAGCAACCATACAAGCCCAAGCTAAGATGCCGCCTCCAACATGCTTCACAGATGAATTTCTCGCTTTGGATCATAAGCAGATCGTTTCCTTCTCCACACATTAGACTTTCCATCATTTTGGGTGAGATTAATCTGATCTCAAAGTCTTCTACGAACAGTGGATTGCGAAACCTTTACCTCTGCACTGAGGAGGTTATTGGTGATATAACTGTTGTTCTGGGGTTGGGGTGGGGTGGGGGACATCACTGCTCTCACAGTGATTCTGTCATCAACTGATGTTGTTTTCTTTGGCAGACCTTTTCTATGTTTGTTTCTCCGTACACCAGTAGTTTTGTTCTTTTTCAGGACATTTCAAATTGTTGTGTTGGCTATGACCAATGGTTTTCCAATATCTCTGATCAATTTCCTTTCTTCTCTCGCTTTCGAAATGACTCGTTTTTTCCCTATAGACAGCTCTCCCCTCTTCATTATGGTTTATCCTTTTTTAACAAGAATGCGGTCTTTACAGGTGAAACCCAAGACTAAAACCAAGAGTAGTCATTCAGAGTTATTTAATGTTTAAAAAATCAATCTAAAAGGCAAGATATGGGCAGGCTGTATGTCCTACACTACCGTCCCAATATTTTGGGAGGGGACTATATACATACATACATACATACATATATATATATATATATATATATATATATATATATATATATATATATATATATATATATATATGTATATATGTTGTAAACTAGAAAATATTACTGAATGAGGAATAACCAAAAACGGAGGTTGGAAATAAAATGGCAATCTTTATAACATCAACAAAATACTCGCCGGCGGCGTGAACTAGGTAAACCACTGCTAGTGCTGAACTACTTAGACAGCATATTAACCCCACTTACAATAGTGACCAATGTATTTATAAGGATTGGGACATACTCATTAGTTTTCATAGACACGGTATATAACAATATATAATCCATTTTCTTGTTTGTCAGATAGATAAAAAAATACATTTTCAGAAATATAACATGGGAAAATTTATTGTACTAAGCCCCGCACCCTAGTAAAGCTAATTATACTTTGTACCCCTTACCTAGCTGAACTTTTCCCCAAAACTTGGCATCGATCGGTCAAGAAACGGCTATTTTAGAGGGTGTGGCAGACGCACGAATAGAAGTCTCATAATTTTATATATAGATAGATAATAAATATACACAATATAAATGTTTAGCACAGATAATCCTATATGAAATAGATGTACGTTATGTATTTTTCGTCTGTTGATATACACAAAAAAAGACAGACATAGCAGAAAATTATGGGGATATTAATCTATTTTTCTTTGATTTTGTTCGAGTACAAATTATTTCTCTACTTGAAAACTACTCCATGAAGCGCCACTTAGAAT
Source organism: Acanthosepion esculentum (assembly GCA_964036315.1). Taxonomy (NCBI): domain Eukaryota; kingdom Metazoa; phylum Mollusca; class Cephalopoda; order Sepiida; family Sepiidae; genus Acanthosepion; species Acanthosepion esculentum. The sequence goes on along the minus strand of OZ038476.1, from coordinate 106,063,598 downwards.
TTCAGCCAGATATAACAAAATTGAAATGTCTCGAATGAACAATTCAATAAATCGTGATATTCTTCCAAATGAATGATAAAAGGCGAAATGGAGAAAATAAAACAAATATATCGAATTAGACATCGAGATAAAGAATAAAAATAAAGGTATATTTGTTCGGAAACTAATATTTCATGAAACTGGTCGCCGTCGTTGTTGATCGTAACAGTAACTGCGATTTGTTGCTGATGCTTGTTTACCAAAGGTAGGCACGGGAGTTTGAACGCTCAATATTTTCTTTATCAGCCATAGTGATATATTAGTGACGAGACTTTTTAATTGCTATGTTTTTACCCATCCTCCTATATGTCAGTGAATGCTGACATGTAGGAGGATGGATCAGCCAAGGAAAACAACAGCAGTTGATGATAGAATCAATGTGAGGACCCCGCCTCCAGAACAACATTAAGTTACATCATCAACAACCTCCACAGTGCAGGAGCGAAGGTTTCACAATCCACAGTTCGAAGAAGACTTTGAGATCAGATTGATCTCTAGCGAATTGATGGAAGGTTCAATGTGTGGAGAAGGAAAGGATCTGCTTATGATCCAAAGAAAAAAACGTTGTTGCATCAGATCTTCTCTACCTCACAGACGAAGAGGAGACAGACATGTGGTGTAATGAACTATCGCCGTGCATTACAAACCCGGGACCAAAACACTTATACGCAACATTAAATTGCATTTTATTTCACATCGGATTTCGTCAATTAATGTCGGTCCCTCATCCCCATAGCTATCTATGCCGATGACACAACTAGTTACTCATGTGTTAATAGTAAGTCCGAATAAAAAAAAACAGAAAAAATTGGCAGCTTCTCTCGAAAATGACCTCCAATTCATTGTTAACTGGGGCAAGGAATGACTTGCAAATTCACATTTAAATTGAAGCTGCTAGCATTTACTCACCATAGAGAACCTTTTCTACATTCCATCAGAATAACTGATGCTAACCCCCAGGAGTGAAGCTCAGTGAGACTTCTTATCTACTGATATGAATTGCAGTGATTATATTGAATGAATTTTAGGTCTGCTGCTACTGTGTGGTGCCAGTCTCGCCAGAATCCATCTTGCACTTTTATAAATCTACCATTCGTCCGTTGAATGAATATTGCTGCTATATCTGGTCTGGTGCTCTAACTATATATTCTCAAGATTCTCGACAAAATCCAAAGAAGGGTATGTAATATTATCGTTACTGTCCTGGCATCTCGGCTTCAGTCACTTTCCCACTTTCCCAGTCTTTTCTAAAAATATTTTCATGGTAGTTGTTCTATTGAGTCCTTCCCCTTGGTTTAACGTTAAGACAGAAGACCATCCTTTTTCCGCATTTCCCATTTTGGCCTTGTGCCACATTTCTGTACATAGCAGAATAAATATCACTTCTCTCCTTGGTACCTCGACCACATGAATTTAAGCGTACTCAATAAGTAACTAGGTCTCATTGATTTACTGTTCAATTAGTCGATATAACCGTAAGTTTTATTGTAATAGTTTCTTTATTCGCACTTTTCACCTGTGGTTTCTTGCTTCCCTGTCACCTACAATCTTCAAAAATGTAAATGCAAAGTCATTCACCATCTTTTGTCTTCCTGAATCTTGTACATTTATTGTCCTTTCTACTCGCTAATTTTTTCTCATTCTGTTTCATTTCCGGTAACCCATTGCATCTTAATGTCACTATCGCGTTATTAGGGTGGAAAAATAATAAAAAAATCTTAAATTGGAATTTACAAAGTTATGTGAGATGTTTGAGAGTGAGTCTCCCTTGTTGTTCTTCGGATCGGTGTTTTCATATTTACCTGTCCTACCGTTATTCCCCTCCACGCCTGCCTATCACCTGTTCACCTGTTCACGTGTCGGAGAAACCAATGAAATCCTGTTTTGTGCTGATTTGCCAGTTGAGGGTGGGGGGTCAACTCTCCGGTTAACTCGTCGATACACCCGGCTTCTCTTCTCACGTTGAATGCGAAGTATATTCTCTCATGATCTCCGATGAGACACATACTATAGTGTTTCTATAGAAAGTTGTTGGGTAATAACATGTACGGAACATGTGAGAATCGAGTTAGTTTTAACTTAAATGGGCACAAAAGGACACGACATTACAAGTTAGAGAGACAGAAGGAAACTGCGAGTAACCTACCTAACAGGTGTATGGGTGGCAGAATAGTGACTAGAAAGCATTTGAAGAGATCAAACATTGTTTTGAGATACTAACGATAAGGAGTTGTGAGAGCCATGATGGGCCACGCCCTGAAGAGACATGGAATATAGCAGAAGAGGACGAAGCAGAAAATAACCACTAAAAGAAAGCCATTCTCAAGCGAGGAATATATTGAAATTAAGAGGGACAAAGGGAAGAGTAGCGGCGACAAATAAAGCTAAACAAGGTATGAAGAAGCAGGAAAATATAGGTAGAAACAAAGAAAAGAGGGCAAAACTGATATTTAATATCAGTCCTCCTATATAGCATTAAATACGGGACAATGTCTTCGCAAATATAGAATAGACTTGAGGCAACAGAAGTAGGATTTTACAGAAGGATGCTGATAATAACATAGGCACAGCATGTAAGCAACAAGGAAGTTTTAACCCTTTGGCAAGCAGTGATGAGGGCGTGTCTTGTACAGGCGTGTCATCTGGTCCTTTTTGTCAGTCCCCACCATGTAGTCACTGACCAGAAATACGTTGACGTAATCAATTGCGCGAGAGATTTCGTTGATACTTTATGGAATGTTCTTTGATCCGCATTCGAAATCATTAAACTCGATGTCATTTGCCTCATATAGCTTATTCCAAGCATCTTGATCTTCCCTTAAATCTTCTCTAACATCACCAGAGTCTGTGAACACACCTCTTTGATCAGTTGATTCTGCATGCTCAGTTCCATTTTCACTATTTGCAGCAAAACCATCCGATTCGAATTCCACTTCACTATCAGAGTAATCATAGTCATCCTCTAGTTCCGATAAATCATCAAGCATATCAATGATTGCTGCGCTGTTCTTTTCTCGCACGTTGTGTCCCTGATTGCTTCCTTGACGGTCCAGGTAAAGAATCTGCACGCTTCATGGTAAACACGATCTTTTTTTCCCAAAAACATGCACAAAGCACAATGAAAAGGCGCGGATAGATTTGTATAACGTTCAATGACATCAAAATATTGCGGCTTTTCTGATTGGCTCTTCAAAATAAGACAACCAATAGCAAAATAAGACGCAAGTGTTTACCCACCGTACAACCAGTGGCTGGGCATTAAGTCATTTTTTTCTACCGCCGTTCAACCGTTGGCTAGATATTACGTCATTTTTTCTACCACCGGTAAAGCGGTGGTCAGGGCACAAAGGGATGTCAGTTATACATGAAATCAGAAAGAGATTTGAAAATTCTAGGAAACATAATGAGAAATGGAGGCCTGGAAAATTTTACACTCATAGGTGAGAGGAACAAAGGAACGGAAAAGGGAAAAGGAAAGCCTCGACAAATCTTTTCTAACGAGCTTTTCTCAATAGTAAAGAAAAACAAACACTGCTAACATCTACGAAGGATAGGAAGTTATAAAGAATCATGGCCGCCCACGTTCTAAAGAGACACGACGCATAACAGACGAATCTAGCGATAGTGTGCAGGGACGAGAAACTGATAAATTTCGTAAATAAATAAATATATTTCATATGTAAGTGCCAGTATAAGCATTTTATTAAAAAAAATGACGAGATAAGCGTCTATTCCTGGTTGTAAAGACTGGAGCTTCGCAGTAGATTTTGAATGGCGTCTTATTTTTTTTTTCGGCTGTCACCAAGTTAATTACCCAGTGTCCTCATCTTGTCATCTAGTTTCTTGTGCAGAAAAATAAGAGACAAGTTATCGTCTCCTTTAGAGGAAGATGTCGACCAGTCATATCTGGAAATGTACGAAAATCTATGAGATCAGGGAAATACCAAATCATCTGTCGAAGACAGATGCCGGGGGCTTATTCTCAAATCGACCTCGGACGACATGATTTAAACGGGATTGCCAAAAACAGAAAAAAACAGTAATGCTTGAACAGGATCCAAAAGGTTTGGCATTCTCACAGTGACGGAAATCAACAAAACCAGAAGATACCGTTATGTATTTGTTGTGGTAAGAGCCAGTTACCCTCCTTACTGATCCATTCATTATAAGTAGTCCTAGGTAATTGTCAAAAAAGATAATACTATTGCAATGACTTGTCTATTGAATACTACTATCACGACTGACTCTGTGCATTTAATCGTTACGTTTTGCCAGACCCAACATCACCACAGTATTAATGGGATATCTGGGTTTGCGCAAATGATGCGTCAGCCCTGAGACCATATCAAACGGTAGAGTCATCATCTAATGAAATGTTACATTGTTTTTGTTTATGAAATGTATATTATGTATAATGTTAGTATTTCTAAATCATTTAAAATAATAATAAGCTTTATTTTTGTTTGTGTGTGTATGTGTGTGTCTGTGTGTGTGTATACACATATAGGCTGCGATGGATAAATTGTCATCTAAATTACGCAAATCGAAAATAACACTGACATCTAATTTTAGCAGTTATATTTAGCAAAATTGCATAAAAATATCTTGAAATACTACAGTAAATTTATTCAAGAAAATCGCCATTGACTTCAACCACGTCCTCCAGAAAACTTCTGAATCTCCTGCAACTCTTCTGGACGGTGAATACTGCCATACACTTTGCCTTCAGTTCATCTTCAGTGTTACAAGGAGTTTTTTTGGTCACTCACTCAACTGCGCTCCATATATAATAATTAAGGGGTTGCATTCTGGGGAGTTAGGTGGCCAGATGTAAGGGGTGATGTGGTTGCAGAAACTGTCTGACATCCATGACTAGGATCTCCTGCTTGTGTGACATGGTGCAGAATCATGTTGCCAGGTACAGAGTCTTCCAGCAGCCACCCTCTTGACCCAGGGTATCACTATGTTTTCAAGGTTCTTGATGTAGGTCTCCGTGTTGAGTCAGAGGCCCTGTGGGAAGATGAATGGAAGCATAACGACGCCATCACTAGTGATCACCGTCAAACCATGATGTTGACTGGGTATTTGGCTTTCATCACTATCGGCACATCTTTTGGGGACACGGCCTCTTGACCTTCATGGCTTGTGATAAAAATGGCCTTTTCTTATCTTGTATGAGGAATACCGAATGTCTTCATTGCACTACCTGCCTGATAAGAAACTCAGACACTCCTGTGTCTCTGACTATGGACCTGACTGACTTGTAGAGATCGTTGTCAATTGTGGTCTGGATCTCACCAACAAGATCGTGAGTTATTTTCTTACCAGAACGATCAGAGTGAGTTTTCCGAGCAGCCGACATTTGTAATCATCATTGAACTCACGCAACACACTTTCCGAATCCTCTGCACTGTCCTCGGATAGACACCGAGACACTCTGAATTGTTCGCACTGAATTTCCGGCACGAATTCCAAGCAGTACACCATCCCGTATCGAAACTTATAGCGGAGTGAATTGCGTTATGGTGATCTTTTTCTCACAGTAAGAAAAAACAAACAAACAATGCGCATGCTCGAAATTAAAATTTACCCATCGCACCCAGTATAAGAAATCAATGGATTTTTATCCGACATTATTTCCTGTGGAATAATGGATTGAGGAATCGGAGACGCGAGTTCGAATTGCTGTCGTATACATTACAGTCACTTACGTGTTACTAACCTTACGAAAGTTATGAATCCACTTCTTCTTCTCCCAGCTATGGGTAAATAGCAGGAAAGCCGGGTTCTATAGCCTTGAATGGCAACTGGCCTACAGCAGAAAGAAATGGCAACCTACTGCGGGAAGAAATCTGCCACGTCAGTCATGTATCGAAAGATACATGATCGCCTAAACGTGTATCACGCATGGCACATAACTGACTGACTGACTCCAAATGTTAATTTGTTAATGCCCATGTTTCAGAAGACAGCCTGTTCTTTTCTTTTCTTTTTTTTGAGTCTACACGATTGTGCATTCAAGATATATAATAAAGAAAATATCGACGAGCATATTTTCTTTATTAAATCCTACGAATCTGAATAGTGGATCTTGCTCCAACCCTTCTCAAGATCCTTCTCAAGATCATATAACCGTTAACCGCCCGCCTAATAATCGTTACAATAATACAATAGACCTTCTCTTAATGCACCATTGACCAGCATATATAAATAGTCGAGTGAAAATACGACACGCATCACCTGAAGATTGCGTTTAAGCATGAAAAAGTTGTTGCCACTGGGTGTTGAACTCAATATACATTTGTATATATATATATATATATATATATATATATATATATATATATATATATATATATATATATAAGATAAGATAATCCTAAGGAGCCAGGCAAACCTACCTAGGTTTCACCAAAACGTATCTTTAGCAGGCAGTACCCTGAAGATATGTTTAGGCGAAACCTAGGTAGGTTTGCCTGGCTCCTTAGCGTTATCTTATCTTAGATTTGCTCTACTTAGAGTATTGAGCACTTTACGTAGTGTCTTTTTACTCGTTTTGTTTGTTTTTTTCCTTTGGACTTGGAGCTTAAACACTGGACGATTGTTTTCGCCTTGTTTTAATGTTCTTGGTTCTTTCTTTTTTTATTTCCCATTTTTCCTCGGGTACCGATTTGTTCTACTGCAAGTTGAGCCATCCGAGGTTTTTCCAAACGAGTACCACGATATATATATATATATATATATATATATATATATATATATATATATATATATATACATATATATATATATATATATATATATAAGGAAGTAATGGAGTATTTATTTATTAATTCGTTATTTTTAGTGGATTCATGTATATTCGAGTAGACGCTCTGTTTATTTATTAAACAGTATATTTATTTATTTTCGTCTGAATATCAGAGAAATCATATTAAAGGAAAGATGCGCATTTCGGCAGGTTTCGAACCTGCGACCTCCTAGTAGAAGAAACCGTCGTTAGATGCGTTATAAACTGCCGTTAATTTTGGAACATACATTTAATTTGTGTGTGAATGACTTCAGTGATTTTGTATATGCCTTTTTTTTACACCTTTTACAGGTATGAATTTCCCTATTAGCCCTCCAATTATGGGCTAAATAGCAGGAATTGTATCAGTAAATCGTTATTAAAATATCTTACACTCCAAAAATATTTTCTGGCGTTAAATAACCTGTAGAAATTTTCATGAACCGCAAAAATCAAACAGTCAATCAATTTATTCCTTTTCCAGGCTTTATTTTTGTCTGTGTGTCTGCGCTATCAAATCATTACTGTTATCGTATATGTTTTTAATAACTTTTACATAAATTTCATTAACACTGCTCTCGTAAAGAGTTAAAAACTGCCAAGTGATTTTTTTCATAGTTATCTCGGGCAAAAGTAGTTTAGTTTATTTTGTTTTTAAGTATTATTTGATCGGCTCACTTATTTATTTTTTTTATGGTTGGTCTATTATTGAGCAAGTACTTAAAACCTGTTCTTTCACATGATCGATTTTCTTCTGGAGTATTCGTTAATCCGTTTGTACGTACATTTGGCAAGCATTTGTTCGATAGACATAGGCGATATTTGTCTATTGTATTGTAAAGTAAAATTTAAATATCTAGATTTTTTCTTTTCTTTATTCACTGTGAGATTCTCTTACATATTTAATAATCTCTGTTGCTATGGCACGTTCGATTGTTGTTTTATTCACGTTTCAAATTTTGCAACGCGAACATTGTTTTGTCTGTTGCTACATCGAGAACATCATTAGTTTCTGACGGAGCGGCTGCCGCTGGTGGTATTATTATTTTCAAAGCATGCAGTTTCTATAGTGCTTCTTCAGTCAATTATGTGCCATGCGTGATACACGCTTAGGCGATCATATATCTTTCGAGACATGACGGATTTTTTTCCCGCACTAGGTTGCCGTTTCTTTCTGCGGTAGACCAGTTTTCATTCAAGGCTATAGAACCCTGATCTTTACTCATAGCTGGGGAGATAAGAGGATTTATACCTTTCCCAAATGTATCAGCACGTAAGTGAATGTAATGGATTTGACTGGAATTCGAACTCGGCTCTCTGATTCCTCAATCCGAGCCGCTATCCATTACTCCACAATGCCTCTTGGTTATCCTTAACAATCTCTCTACGTCTTCATTTAGTAAATTACATTGTTTCTGTTTTTCATTATCTTTCAATGCAGACATTCGCTGTTTATCTAAATGGTCTGCAGTTTGGGTATGTTTCCTTCCCTTTCTTCTGATATCTTCTACATTTCTCATGTCAGTCTTCCGTGTTTTTGCTTTTCCTTTGTGTTTTGACAATGCGATCGGTGAGCTGATTTCAAATTCCAGCTAACTCTGGTCCGTTTCACTTTCACTGAAATGTCATTGGCAAAGGCATGTAGCCATCTCGTCTCCCCACAAGGTATGGATTAAAAAGTATAGCAGACTAGGTTCTCTAGGACTGGAGAGCAGTCAGTGTAGAAGAAATACTATTCTTTATTAAAATCCGTGGGAAAAAAACAGCGAGAAATCATTCCGACATAATTCCCCCAAAATCAAAGGTTAAGCGATCCCAGTCTTCCTTCACAGCTAGAGGAAGAATTGTTAAATTACTGCCTCTCCAATGGGCATTTGAGCGAAACTAGAACGCAACTGACAAAGCCAGAAATTTTAACCCGACTCGTCGATTTTACGTTCCGCTCAGATAACAGTCCCACTGTTCGCGCATGCGTTGCACCGAACAAAAATAATAATTAAACTATGACAATAATTTAATAGCGCCCTCTCACGGCGTAATCGATCTTAATGGACTAATGCTGACCATTGTTCCTAATTGACGCTTACTAGGGAACCCGCTTTGGAGCAATGATGAACAAGTTAGGGTCACATAAAGATTAATATTTTGCATGCTATTACGAACATTCTTATTTTTTTCATCATTTTGTTCAAAGTCATATAACGTTGAAAACACCGGTTGCCGTACGATCATGGAAGTTAAGCAACATCGAGCCTGATCAGTACCTAGATTGGAGACCGCTTAGGAATACCTGGTGCTATGAGTGTGGATGTGCGAGTGGTGAATGGATAACGGCTTGGAATTGTAAATCGGAAAGCCGCGTTCCATGTCTGGTTCATTACATTCACTTACACGCAATTACTCTTTAGAAAAGAATGAATCTATCTCACCTCCTCCTGGCTATGGGTTAAGTAGGACTTTTATAATAAATTATTATTATGTAAAAAAAATCAAAAAAAATCTTACATTCTAAAAATATTTTGTGGCTTTAAATAACTTGCAAAGGCTCTAACCGTAAAAAGATCCATCAATTAATCCATCAAAAATTTCTCCAGCAATTTTCAATCTTCGGGTCTGCACAAAAAAGGAGTGTTAAAAAATGATTTCTTTTCCTTTGATACCGTTATTATTGTAACTGTCTTCACTTCTATGCAATTTTTATTGTTTTAATAAGTGAGGATTAGAATTTTAATAAACCTAAATATATGAAAATAAATTGATACATTTTCTTTGATCTTGAGAATTGAAAACGAAATGATCATTTATTAGATTGTTTAATTACACTATTTATCATATTATTTATTGAAATGGTTGACAAACATCAGGTAAAATGCCAACTGATTCGAACTTTATATAATGGTAAATAATAAAGATTTCCTTATAATTGGTTCACATACTTAAATAATTTTGTCTATATTTCTGAGATGAGGTATTATGTACATTATTTACATTATTCGGACTATTGTCCGCATCTTTGTCGCCATATTTATCACAACGTTTCGGCCGTTGTACGCTCCGGTCTTCTTCAGGTGGTTGGAATGTCGAACTGAACGCTTTATTTCGTTCACTGGGGTAGACTGTTCTAGTTCTACGTGCCATGTTTAATGGATGTCAGTTATCAATTATCTCCTGTTTAATTCCCTCTCCAAGGACACATGTCACAATGGCTAAAGGCGTTGATTAGATTCAATGACAGGACCCAAAGAGTGTGAGTTCAATATCCGGTTAAGGCAGTGGAGAACTTGGAGAGGGGAATTAACAGGAGATAACTGATAACTGACATCCATTAATCATGGCACGTAGAACTAGAACAGTCTACCCTAGTGAGCGAAATAAAGCGTTCAGTTCGACATTCCAACCACCTGAAGAAGGCCGGAGCGTACAACGGCCAAACCGGTGTGATAAATATGGTGACAAAGATCAGGACAATAGTCCGAATAATTTAAATAATTTTGTATTATAAATTTATGAATAAAAGAGTTTTCATATTTATTTCATTGTAAATTGGTAAATGATAAATATTACGTTGTATTAGTTTTAATACAATCGTATTAGTTTTGGAATATTGTTATTATTCTAAATAGATAATATAATAAGTAAATAGTGTTTAATATTTTTGTTGTAAGTTCTCAAAAACAAAAACATATAAATTCACTTTCATCATACATTTATGATTTATTACAATTCTAATCATTGTTTTTTAAAACAATAATCATTGCCGAGGAGTGAAGGTAGTTAAAATAATAGCGGTGTCAAAGGAAAAACGGTCCTTTTGACAATCTGTTTTATGCAGTTACGAAGTTTAAAGATTGTCGTTTCCCTTTTATTTCTTTGAATTGTTTTAAGGGTTTGTCCCAAATAAAGCAGGTCGTTACCCTGGCTAGTATGATTCTATCATTCCCTTGTGATTCGAGTTTCTGGCGTTATGCGAAACAAAATCAATATTCATAAGAAGTTTTGGGGAAAACAAATCCTGTTTAATATCTCCATGACCTCATCATGATTTCAACCGGAAACGGCTTTCTTTACTTGAGAAAATTTTCTTCAGTTAACCGAACTAGACAGCCGTCTGGTCTAGAGAAAGCTACGTGCACCCAAATCTGAATACGGCTGGGTGAAAAGACCGGGGGGCGGGAGGAGGATGCAGTTCGCAGAGAAGTCTGTCGGGTTTGTTCACATCTGACCGCATTGACATTTGTAAATCTAAAAAATAAAGGTCACAGAAAGAAAGCAAATCCGACCTTGGTTACTAGTGCAGAAGCGTGTCTTAAATCAATCGTCTCGTGCATGCGTGCGTGCGTGCGTGCGTGCGTGCGCCGCAGCGAGTAATATAAAATCAAAATGGACGTAGCTTGAGGTTAGACCGATTGGTTCTTGGCGTCAGATATCCGAGAGAAATAAAAGGAAGCTAAATCAGTACAAAACCGCGGCAACGTTTAGAAACCAACACGCAGGGAGTCTTCATTTTTAACAAGTTGATTGCCAACCACGAGATAACTCGTAATTGGTTGCTTTTTATTAGAATACCAACGACGAGTGCCGTATTTTGATATATTTTTATCTTCGGTCAGACACAAACGAGTTTATTCGCGGTGATACCTTCAGCATGAAAACAATGTTAAGATTTCAGTTGAAGCTATAATTCTACACATTATTTTTTTTATTGCCAACTTATAAGATTACTAAAAAAATTGGATGCTTGAATCAGATTTTGTAATCGATTTTTGGCAGTCAGTGTGTTAAAGACAAACAGAATATTCGGCTCACTTAAATAGTTAAATAACTCGCTTCTGCATCTAAGCACAAGATTATTAAAATCAATTCGATATATTGCAAAATAACTAAACTAGTAGTATTAAATGTAATAGGTCAGATGTAATGTCTGAAATGAAGAACAGCTAATTAAGGTGATGGGAATGTAATAACGTATTTACAGGTATGAATTATATGCTAAGAAATCAAGACAGAAAAAAGGTTGAATAGTAGGAAACTGTTTCTTGACTTAGTTTATCATCTCTACTATCTAATAGTTTGTCTGTTAAAGGGTATTTCAGATTTTAATTGAGAGAAATTGTCTTCCTCGTGAGCTTTCGCTTTAGAACTAATACTAACGTTATACAATCTGCAGCAGGTTTTGCTAATGTTTTGTTTTCACATAGGATTGTTATGCGTGATGAAAAATAGGTTTTACATATCAAGAGAAAACAAAAGAAAATATGCGTATCACAAAAATTCAATAAATAAGTAAAAAAAAAAAAAAGTAACAATTGCTATACCAGGACTCCAGCCACAGAAGTCCTTGCTTTGTGTCTGGTGGAATATGAATCAGGTCGGCCATAATGATATCCTGGGGCATAGAAAAGCCATCACTGTAGACGATTATGGTCAGAGATCTATTCAGGTAAACGAATAAGTTAAAAGTGCCCTGCATTGGTAGGCAGAAATGCAGCATGACAATGCAAAGACACACTCTGCTAAACATACCTAAAATAAATGAAAATGTTTACCATGGAGGATTCCTCACCATACTTTATGATTGCTAACGAAATTTAGTTCATACAGATTTTCATTTGTTTCGACTTCTTGAACATTTCACATATGGCGAAACATGTAGAAACAAAGAAGTTGAAAACAGTCAATTTTTCCCAGATTTCTTTAAATAGTGAGATAAAAAAATGATTGGCTTTTTGTAAAATAATATTTAAATAAATTTAACTTCAAGTTAATTTTAAATCTTTTTTTGAAATAACCCAGTTACTTTCCTTAGGCTCCAAATGTTATTGGTATTAACGAAGACTTTTTCATTTTGTTTCTGTTGTTTTAAACTATACGAGTAATACTGGATGTAATAGTTTTCAAATTCATTGCATAGTATATTGTCAATGATCAGTAAATTTTTATTGTATTTCCTTTAAATTTTTATTGTATTTCCTTCAAATTTTTAATAATTTCACCCCCAAACAAGGCAATAAAGCCACTAAGACGTAAGAGGTTATTGAGTGTGAAAGAATATGAGGAAAAGTAAACAAATTATTAAGGAGAGAGAAGAATAAAAGAATAGGAATTAAGACAGGAGATGCGGATTGACATTGCATTTATATGTTTGAAGATGAAACTTGACTGGATAGGGGTCACTTCGACGTGGTGTAATGGTTAGCACCCTTACCACGCTAGATGAATTAGTATTGAATCTCATCCTCAGTAGGAGCATCACACTTTCGGCCTTGTGACATATCTAAGCTACGCTTGAAAAATCATGGTCTGATGATTAGCATACTTGTCTCGCTAGCTCAGTTACGATCCTCACTGGGTGCTCCATATTTTAGATATTGTGCCAGATTCTAAGCTACGCTTAGAAAATCATTGACTGGAAAGCAAAAGGCAGGAATAGAGCTTAAGAAGCGATAAGTGCGAGAGAAGTGACTCATAGCACAGAACTAACGGGTTCATCTCGCCATTTCAACTGTAAAAGGATAAGATTTTGCTGCCAATCTGGCATTGCGCTTAAATTTGTAAAGCCGTGGTACCAAATAAGAACGCTCCTTCGAACACTTACCATGAAGATATTTATAGAAAAGTCACAGCGAAGCTACGATACGGCGGTGGGAATGTGACTGAACCTAAGATGCCTGGTCAGGACCGATAACATTGCAGATTCTTCGTTAGAGCTTATTAAGAATCATTAAACAAATAGCAGATGTACCAGATCAAATGTGATATCAATATTCAATGCGATGTGTAAGCTAGATTCGGGTAAAGAAAAAAATGTCTGGCACGACACAGTGAACTAACTTTCCTATCTGCAGACCGAGAAATTCTTTCAATATAATCATTTTCCGTCATGTCAGCTGGAAAATGTTAACCCTAGATGGTGCAACGTGTCATTATCCTCTAGGGTGGAATCAGCCATACTGGCAGAAGGCCAAATAGGTCACCTAAGACAAATTAAAAGGGAGTAATTTCATTTGGGGGGGGCGTTAAAATTAGCAAGTCATTTCTTGGCCCATTTAAAACAGATTTGTAGGTTGTTATTTTTTTTTAAAGATCAGCTGCCGATTTGATTATATCGAACCGACCGGAGTTACCATTAAAACAGGAATAAATAGTTGTGTCATCCGCATAGAGTCGAAAAGTGATGATATCTTTGGCTTTGTATCGCTGACCTCGGATTGTTATTTTATAAGTGTTGCCGATCGAAATTAAAGATTAAATCTGGAACGATACTTGAACTCGTATCCCCATTTTTTATTTGTTTTTTTTCATCTTATTTCTGTTTCTTATTTTTATCACAACTACAAAATCGGCATTCTATGAGTTTGAATCATAAATAATTTTCGTTTTTTTTGTGTGTGTATGTAAGGGAGGGTGACCAACTATAATGACGAATCATCTAAACTAACAGTTCCATAAATATATCATTACATGACGATTAAAAATAGGTTACGTTTGACAATGTTCAACGCAAAGAATACTGCTGCCATATATGGTCTGAACCCCCGCTGTTCGTCTTTGAGGTCCTCGACAAAACCCAGAGACGGATATGCAATGCTATAGGCTCTGTTCTGGCATATCGTTTACAGTCGTTCTCTCACAGACGTGCCGTCGCTTCCCTCTGTCTTTTCTACAAATATTTTCACGGTAACTGCTCCGACGAGCTACTTTCTCTTGTTCCCAAACTGCATGAATTTAAATGAATCTACTAGGTTGGCATCTCAGTTCCATTCTTTCGCTGTCGAAACGGTTAAATGTACCCGCCTCTTCTACCCCAATAGCTTAATGTCTCCCAATGCCCGTCTGTGGAACTTCCTTCTTCTTACTTGCTTTCCTGATAGCTATAATCTACAACTATTCAAATGCAATGTCAACTGACATCTCCAGATGACTTGAACTATTCCCCGTCCTTAACGTCATCCTTTCCTCTGTCACGCCTCTTTACTGTCACTCCCACCCACTCTAACCCCTTGCGTGTTAGTAGCACTCACGCCTTGCTTGGGGTGAAATGGTTAAAAATAGAAAGTGACAGTGGACTGGGAATGACAAATCTCTACCCGGACCCTAAAAGCTGAGCTCCATTGCGGAAAGGTATTGTCTCGGGTGTGGTGGGATCACCGGAATATTATGCATTTAGAGTTCTTAAAAGTCAGTGAAACATTAAGTAGGCATTTATATATCTATCAGCTGCAGAGTGTATAGACAATAAGAAAACATTGCTCTCCGCCAAATGCGAGGCCCCATACGGCAAGAATAATAGAAAAAGGCCGCGTACAGCAAGATTAACAGAGAAAACGACTGCATACAATAGCAATACTGTTCAACACAAACCGCCATATTCACATCATCCGATCATTACCTTTTTTGATCACGGGAAAAGGTTTTTGAGGGGGGAAAGCATTTTCTAGTGAAAATCAGATCCAAGAGTTCGTTGAAAACTTTTTCCCAACAAAACCTGCGGAATTTTACTCAAAATGTATCGACTCGCTGCCTGTTAAGTGGGAACAAATCATCGCAATCATAATGGTGGATATATAATTTAATAAAATATAATTGCACGTTTAGATTCCTATTTTTCTTCTCTTTTGTTTTACTTCAGTTTTTTTGTCATTTCACCCCAAGCAAGGCAACAAAGCCACTAAGACACAGGACAGTTACTGAATGTAAAAGAAGATAAGAAAAAGAAAAACAGAAATTGTAAAGACTGAAGATAACGGTTGAGAAATTTATTTATTTATTTATTTCTTCTTCTTCTTCTTCTTCTTCTTCTTCTTTTTATTCTTATTCTTATTATTCTATGAGCTGTGTTCCTTCAAGACATGGGCGATCGTGGCTCGCCACAGCTTTTTATCTTTCGTAGCTCTTAGTAAAGTTTGTCATTTCACTATACCTCCAACTCTTTGTTCTGTCACCCATTTACACAAGCTCGTTGGGTAGCTACTCTCTGCTTTCCATTGCTTAAATATATCCTAAGAATGTAATTGTATCTTATATTCCTATGATTGATCCCACCAATAATAAATCCTGCTAGGACCTTCTGCTCCATTAGGAAAGCCTCCCTATATAAGTTAAATAAATCTGGCGAAAGGACCCGCCCTTGTCTTACAACCTTATCTATTTCTATTACACTTCTCCTTCTTATGGAACCGTTTTTCTTTTTTTCTTTCTCCGAATTACTTACTATTTTTTTTTGCTTTTTTCATTTACCATCCTAAAAAAGAAGAAAAGGAAAAGAAAAGGTAGTGAAAAAATATTTAATATTTTTGTAAAGAGAGCTTTGCTTTTTTACATGCCGGAAACAAGAATGAAGCCGTTAAAACGAAGACAGGTCACGACGACAATGCGCTGTCAAAACGAAACGAAAACAAAAATCAAGATGAGAAGAATGGCAACAGCATTTCGAAAATAAGTGTTTCAAGTATACAAAGGCAAGCAAAGAGGCACAAAAGAAAAATAGCAAGAAAAAAAATTAAATAAAAGGGATTTGATTCCAGCATGTTTCGTATTACATTTAACTTTCTTCGTTTATTTTGGCATCACCTACCTGCAGGCAGAAGCCATTATTGTCAACAAGGATTCGTTCAAAAAAAGACAATGAATAATCGCTATATACATGCGTGATTATTGTCGTCTGTCTTTTTGTCCATTTGTGAATAATCATGTACGCCTGGAGCATTATTCAGAAATAGGGACGCTCGATTTGTTGCATGAAAATCGTTCACTAATTAAGACCAGCGGAAGGTCGAGATGATTCATTGACTTTCTGATTTCATTACTAGCCAACATTTCTTTGAAGCAATATTTAAAATGAAGGAAAGGAGAACAAAATGCGAAAAAAGAAAGAGAAAGGAAGAAAATGAAAAATACGAAAATCAGGAAAAGGATATAAGAATGAAGAAGATGGTGGAAAAGAGAAACGTGAGAAGAAAAAGAATGAAAAGAAAAGAAAATATTTCAATAACGAAAATATGGTAAAAGACAAGATTGCTGGTAGAGGACTGTAGCAAAAGCTGAGTAACACCCTATGTCACTGACAATCTACTTTGTTATGATATATATATATATTTATATATATGGTGGACTCTCCCGTGTTATTCGACGTATGAGGGTCAAGCAACTCAGTTCCTAGGAACCGACATGACTTAATTATAGTAGTGAGGGCTTTGTGCAGAAACAACCACACATTCTGAAGGGCCGAATACTCAGACCAGGTACACTACGCCGGTTTTGAATTCTCCGCAGAATTTTGAATTTAGAGTTGTCCTTCTCATAGACCAGTTGCCATCCAAGGCTATAGAACTCAGTTTACTATTTACCTATATCTGGAGAGAGAAGAGCATTAATACCTTTGCCAAGGGTATTAGCACGTAAGTGAATGTAATGGATTCGACTGGAATTCTCCGATTCCTCAATCCGTTCCACTATCCACTACTCCACCGTGCTGTATATATGTATTTATTTCTTTGTGGCTGTGTGTGTATTAATGTGAATATAAAAGTGGACATTGAGGTAAACACTCTGTGACGCAATCTTCATAGCCTGAAGTTTGCAATTTAACCCTAAAACAGACTGTCGCCGCTGTTGACCTGAATGTCCACATTTACATTTACTTATACTCTATCCCGAATATTATTTAACCAACAAATATAGCATACCATGAAGCTATAGTTTTATCATATGTATGCATGCATGCATGTATGTATGTTTGAAAATTCTTCGTTTAAGATTTTTATTTATTTTTTGTATAATATTTCAGAAATGCCGAAAACGTTCAGAAAGCCCTGGGAAATTTACTTTTCAAATTCTCGCCGGAAATCAGAAAATGGTCGGAAACGTAGAAAGATTATATGAAAAGAAGATTACAAGCACATTATCTCTTAATGAAACATTAATTCCTAAATACACCCAATATATACTTATAAATATAATTCAATTTGGGCACCTCAACGGGGTGTAATGGTTAGCAAGCTAGAACAATAGCGACTGAGTAGTGAGTTCGATCCTCACCGGGTGCCCCATACTTTCGGCCTTGTGCCACATCTAAGCTACGCTTAGAAAATCTTTTGAGCACCTCGAGGCGGTGTAATGGTTAGCAAGCTTGTCTCGCTAGAACTGAGACTGAGTAGTGAGGTTAAGAAAGATTTTCTGAAAAGTTGCAGTGAACCAAATATCCTAGCAGTAGACATAACAATTGATTCAATATTGTCACTCCAATTCATGTCTGTAGAAAACGTGAGCCCAAGAAGGCGTAAAGTGTTGATCTTGTTTAGATTAGCATCAGCCATAATGATGGCAGACAGAAAAGGTTCTTCGTGATGGTTAACTGAGAGCATTTTTTGAAGGCGTTAAAATTTACAAGTCATTTCCTGCTCCAGTTATCCACTATTGGAAGTCTTTTCAAGAGCAGCAAATAATATAGCTTAACAATATTTTGTGCGTTATTTTTAAAAATTTTTACTATTGTTTGGTTGTATTTTTTCTAATGTTAGTGTTATTTGTTTATCGACTAAGTAGTTAGGGGAATTATTGTTCATTCGTGTTTGATACCTTTTTTCAGTTTGCTAAGAAATATTGCGTGTATGGACCAGATTAAATGTACTCTATTTATTAAAGTATTTATGAGTGTTCTTTTGTAACTGCGCAGGCATTTACTGATTTAATTAAGTAAGCGCTTGTTAAGTTATTTTTTATAAACTGAGATTTAAAATTGTTTGCTATTCAAAACAATCAATACATCTCGGAAAAGAGTTTCAATTGTTTATGTTCACTCATTAGTGATCTCTCACAAGTCTCCGTTTTGGGATCAATCCTGTTCTTGATCTATGTAAACGACATCTCTGGCCTGATCAAATCCAATGCTAAATCATTTGTTGATGCCCCTAAACTATATCGTTTCATAAATGGCAAAGGCAGCTCATTACTTCAAAATGATTTAAATTCACGCTCAGCATGGAGTTCGCTATGGAGTCTAAAATTCAGTGTGGGAATGCGCGCTGTGAAGAAGATCAGAAACAAGTTGAAATACGCTTACGCACAATATGGAGTTTCCATTAAACAATTTAAAGAACAAATAGAATTAGATAGCCTGGTTCAACGGGATTTATCTCCAAGATCACATATTTCTGAAATTATAAAGAATGTTAATCAAAGAATAGGCAGAATTAAACATTGCTTTACGAATCTTGCTCTTTCAAAATAAAATAAAATCTTTAGCCTGTATTTATTCAACAAATACTCAAATAAGGGACTATTGTCTGGAATCCAAACTACAAAAAAGAGATCAAATTATTGCAATCTGTCCAAGACAGGCGAAGTCATCCTACCATCTCATCAGTCAAGGCGCCATTTCTCTGAGATATTGAAATGGAAGAGAAATAATTTATTCACCTTCTCAAACAGGAAGATGCGTGGTCACTCACACAAGTAGATTAAACAGCGCTGGAAAATGGTTGCAAGATCAAACTTCTTTGCCCCGAGGTTAATAGTGTGGTGGAACATCCAGTGATGTTGTAAACGCGCCAACGCTGGGTATTCTTATGGAGAGACTGAGGACTGCTCAGATGAATTTTTTTCTTTTCCTTTTTTTAAAGGTTAAACATAATCTTCTCATCCTAATTCCTTTCGTATCCACTTGTCAAGGAGGAAGTTCCATTCATATAGCCTTTTATGAAAACCTGTTATGGAACAGACTCCCGAAAGGTAGAATCTCACCCTCTTCAAGCAGTGTTAACCGTTATCTACCTTACATAATAATCTAATATACATCTCTTACTCCCACTTTGTACATAGTTATAACAACTTAATTCAGTAAATCTCTACCTTGAGTGGCTCTTGGGTCTTGTATTGGGTGAGCCATAGTAGAAAATAAATAAAAAAAAACAAAAAGATAACCGTATTAAAGAAAAAGAGCAAGACACATTTCTTTTGTTTACACTAGCCGAGTTTGAATTCCAGTCGAATCCATTACATTCATTTACGTCCTAATATCCTTGAAAAAGGTATGAATCCTCTTCTTCCCCCCAGCTATGGATAAATAGCATGACAGACTAGGATGGCAACTGGTCTACCGCAGAAAGAAATGACAACCTACTGCGCGAAAAATTTGCTTCGTCAGTCATGTATCGAAAGATACATGATCACCTAAGCGTGTATCCCATATGGCACGCAAATGTGTTCATTTCATTTACGATAATGCCTCTGTCCTACGAAACGAATTTGTTTCATAAATAGTTATAAATAGTTAATAATTAATAACCCTCTAATGTTAATATTTGCACGAGTTGGCAATAATTCTTATACATTTTTAAACGTTGGTCATTTTTCAGTGTTTCTTATTTTCAGTTTATCTTTGGCAACAAAATATCAAACGGTGCATTAAGGTCTGTTTACAGATTAAGCGTTTATCGAAAACGGATTTTTATCTGGGAATCCAGTGATGCGATGATTC
The DNA here is from genome assembly GCA_964036315.1 of Acanthosepion esculentum. NCBI lineage: Eukaryota > Metazoa > Mollusca > Cephalopoda > Sepiida > Sepiidae > Acanthosepion > Acanthosepion esculentum. The sequence goes on along the minus strand of OZ038476.1, from coordinate 106,043,292 downwards.
TTGACAGTTACCGAAACATTGTCGATGGTTGTTCTCATCTAGGACTTTGGCTGCACTCCCCGCCTACAACATAAATATAAACCTTATCTTATAAGTAGAAATCAATATTACATACTTGACGAAGGGCGACAGTGGAACTCGAATTGAACAGTACCATTTGAAAACATCCCGATGAAGGATAAGGAGAAGGATAAATAGCTCCATCGTTCATAACAGGTCTTCGTACTTCCTTGTGCGACATCTAAGCTGAGCTTAGAAAATTACCATAGCGACCCTTCCTACTGGCCTTCCAGTATATAAAATATCCAAATTCTGTTACTAAAGAAAATAAACTTCTGACATCTGAGGTTTAATTTTTTAAAGTTCTACCATTAAGAAGACGAGGTCACTGGTCCGAAAATAATGCAAGCAATATAACGTTGAATTATTCCAATAAGGGGAACAGACTGAGTACCAGAATTTCAGCCAGAAGGAATATATATATATATATATATATATATATATGTTATAATTATTTAAAAAAAATATGATTCCTTCGCTATATTAAAAAATAATTATAATTTAGGCTCTACATTTGTATCGAGCACTGTTTTTTAAAAATAAAAACAAAAATACTAAAGAACTTCGGATTATTTACCTAACGAGTTCTTTCTTATTTTTCTATATATTTACACACACACACACACACACACACACATATATATATATATATATATATATATGTGTGTGTGTGTGTGTGTGTGTGTGTAGGTATAAAGACATATTTCATTAAATAATTTAGACAAGTTTTATCTACTTATTTTTAATAGGATGCTCGTAATTACTGGCATGTTTATTAGTATCCTTATTAAAGGAAAAAAGAAAACTACCTGTTGATGCATATTCATTTTATTCTGAGTACTTTCGACATTAGCACAACGTTGTCATTAGGGTCTTGTTTTTCTAAGTCAAAAAATGTATTCAAAGAGACATGTCTTAATGAAGCATGCTGCCAATATATATATATATATATATATATATATATATATATATATATATATATATATATATAATGGACTAAGGTAGTCTCTCTGAACACCGTTAGTTGCGATAAAATAAATACATTAACCTCAAGTCATGTATTTAAATAGTCACATCTCTATATAACATTGAAACACCGGTTCTCGTAAGTTAAGCAATGGGGCACCTGGCTAGTACCTAGATGGGTGACCGTTTAGGAATATCAGGCGCTGTAAGGTTGGATGTGTGAGTGTTGTAATGTAAAATACCTCGGAATTGGAAATCGGAGTTTTAATTCCAGTCGGGTCTATTATATTCACTTAAATGCAAATACGATTGCGAAATGGATGAATCCACGTTTACCTCTAAGTATGGCTTTATTAGTTAGACTTGTCCTAGTAACTCATTATTATCTCCAAAATATTCTTACAATCTAAGATATTTATGGCTTTAAATAACCCACAAAAGGTTGATAAGCCGCAAAAATACCAACAAATCTCCTCAGATCGAGACTTTCCTACAGCTGTCATGCATAGCGCCAACATCGTTCAGAAATATCTTAATACTCTACTGTATGCAACCGCTTTCTCAGATCTATAATTAAAAATAGCTTTGTGCAAATGAAACATGTAGGTCTTAGTGAGGACGATACTTCTTCGAACTTTATGGCCTGGTGCTACAAAATCGTAAACAAAGAACTGTACTAATGTACTAAATAACAGAAGACATGCCGTTTGAGCATTTTCGACAACAGCAACAGCTGAAATCGATAGTACATGTAACTCGAAGAGAAAATAACAACATAATCAAGGTGTTGACATTCCACACTACATCAGACAAAGGATTAGGAAGGAAGCGCCCGTCATTACTGGAAAGAGCGATAAAAGCTACTGCATTTGAGAAACACATTTTCTTAAAAGTTTGTTTCAAGAGAAAGATGTTATAAATTTCAACCGACAGTATCACTGACTGCCAGATATTTCCTTAAGCGAAAATGGCTAATATTACCATTGCCAAACAATCTTAACAAATATGTACAATGTGGATTCTTTGATCGTAATTGTGCAATGGAAATATAATGCAAATCAGGAATAAAGCAATCACCGATTAAGGAGAGAATATTACATTGAAACATTCCACTCCTAAAGTTTTCTGATTAAGCTAATCGAGAATTATGCCAAAATTATAGTTTCCTTTTACAAGTAAAGATAGAAGTAAGTATAATAAAATTCGTGACCACCGAAAATGTTTTTCTGGCTGAGATTTTATGCATTTTATTTCCATTATGCATCCCATAGCACTATTCTCTCAGCAACAGTATCATTAATTCCACACCACTGACGATCTCTTCCTGAAATTGTAAGCCATTTCTAGATAAACACGACTGAGCGAAGTATGCGTATTATACAGGCGTTGTAATGGTTAGCAAGCTTGGCTCGCTAAAGCAATTACGGCTGAGTAGTGAGTTCGGCCTTATACCACATCTAAGCTACGCTTGGGAAATCACTATACACATTTGGTTGTATCGTTTAGCCAGTCCAAATAACTTCTCTTCAGGTTTCCCGTTCTCAATCAGATTTGTGTGTGGCTCAAATGATCCTTCCTATTCCAAATCTGGTCACTTCTATTGCCTTAAATACAGTCTCCTTAGGTTATCTGTCCAATTTTGTATTTAGAAATACATTCGACAGGTCATTCATTAATCCTTGCTACGATTTTCCCATATTTCTTTATTTATCTGTGTTTTGCTATCGTTTCTATCTGTTTTTTCTTCTTCAGGAACCTCCTGCTAAGTGAAAAATATCTTTGATAGTTAATGTTTGTCAACTGAACTTAAAGTACAATGTAACTACAACCATTTTGTAAAATCATACTATAGTCGAGATTTATCCTTCAATACCACTGCTCTTGTGTTCAAACTGCACGAAAGTAATATTTTTAGAAACATTATTTACAATAATGTTCACCATGTAAAAGACCCGTGAGACACTCGATGTAAAGTGTTGCAGAATAAGAGGTAAGGTGCAAAATTTATGAGGATATGTAGGAAGTTGCCTCTGAAATTGAACAGGTTAAGGTAGTAGTAATCGAGGAAGCATCCTCATAGGAGTCGATTTCCCTGAGTAGCCGTTTGTGGGAAGGAGCTACATTGGTGAGAGTAAGTAGAACTTACATCTCACTAATGGAATATGAAGTGAATAAGGGTTTTTCACTACAATGTGCGTTGTATGGCGACTATTAGCCGTGAAAGTTAGAACTGGTGGAAGTAAGGAATGTAGTCCATCAGAACACTTTCCATGGAAATAGCGATTGAGTATAGAGAGATTTGCAACGTTTTGTCTGAGAAACCTTCTGTGGGGTCGAAAAATCATTCATCAGCCACAGGGTCGCGTAGATGCTTTTGGATCGAGACTGGAAAATGAAGATTGCGTAGCGCCTACCCATATATGGCATCAGTACTCCATTTTCGTCCTGATATGGATCATGTCAAAGTAAAGGATAGCCGGACGAGCCAGGTACTTATCGGGACAATAAAGGTAACCAAACATTTTTCCAGCAATCATAGCGATTTATGTACGAGTTCCACTTGAGGTCTGAGTTGGTCTTAAGTCTCATCAGGCGCTAGAGGCATGGTGGAAATTCAGTGTTAGGTACGCACTTTTTTCATGATCATTCCTCAAACTTTTGGATAGTACTTATTTAAATTTGACTTCATTTGGATCTTCTTGGAATTGCAGATATTAATTAAACGTTAAGGTCGATAGTCGATTTTTACTCGATATAGAAGCTTATAAATACATTAAATTCGATTCTGTTTCAGAAGCATCTCAGCAGTTAGGAATTAACTTTTTACACAAGCTTATGTTGAAATTACCATGGACGAATAATATGATCAATGAGAAATCTTTAAGAAAATGGAAGCAAGAAGTACACTTGTACATTGAATCAGAAAGAGGTATGCTAAATACACGTTAGAAGGAAAGAGGACCTGGCAAATATGATACTCACAGGAATATTGAAGATAAGAAGGACAGACATAAACTTCAGGTAACCTTCCTAAGAAGCTTGTGCAAATAGATGGTAAAATACAGACTGGAAGTGGTAGGAAGTAAACACATTTTGTGGTGAGCCATTATCACTCTGCTCTAACATGGAAGATGAAATACAAGGAAGAGGAACATAATAAATGCGTTGTAACTGCGTCATAAAAGTGGCAGAAGTTAAAAGTGATAGTAAACTATAAAATATTTGCAGTCTATTCTGAAAGATAATATTTAGTGAAGTGATATGGTAATTATTGTAAAGAAAATAGAAACGTTTATTTAGGAAACTGTACAGTGGAAATTGTAAAAGCTCTAATAGTTATGAGACTGTAAAAGTCGTACTTAATATGTTCATGCCTATCTATATTAATCTACCATATCTCAACATCCTAGTCTGTCAGTATCATTCCAGCTCAGTATGTATATAATACCCGTTTCACCCTATCTATCTATCTATCTATCTATCTATCTATCTATCTATCTATCAAATTTGAATTCAAAATAAAAATTTAAAAAACTGAAAAAGTAAATAAAACATAATCAACAATGAACTTCCATCTTTTTTAATCAAACGCGCATATATATACAGGGTGCAATGGCAAATTGCCGCCATTTTTTTCTTTATTCCTCGCATACATGTTTGTTTTGGATTTTGTCAACTGCACAGTATAGGAGAGTCAATTGGGCACTGTCTGTAAGAAAAAGACCACCATGATGCAATTCACTCTGCCATAAATTTGGAAAGGGTATGCTGAACTGCTTGGTGTTCGTGCCGGAAGTTCCAATACGTACATTTCAGAGTGTTTCAGTGTCAATCTGAAGACAGTACATAGGATTCGGAAAGAGTTGGATGAGTCTAATTGTGATTAGGAAGGTGTTTGGAGTGATCAATAATGCTGGCGACGTTATGTCTTCATTTATCTTCCCACAGGGCCTCAGACTCAACACGGGGGCCTACATCAATTGCCTTGAGAAGATACTCCTGCCCTGGGTCAATCAGGTGACTAGTGGAAGATCCTATGTCTTAACCATGCCACACAATAGGAAAACCCAGTCATGGCTGTCAAATAATTTCTGCGACTTATATTAGAACTGGCCACCTCACTCCCGAGACTGCAACACCCTTGATTAGTATGTCTGGGGAACAGTTGAGCGAAAGAAAAAAAAAACTCTTTTTAAAACCAAAGATAAACTTTATCTTTATAAATAAAACTTTATTAAAAGGGTTATGGAGACCCTCCAGAAAAATTGCAGGAGATTCCGAAGTCGCCTAGAGGGCAGGGGTGAAGCTAATAGCGATTTTATTCAATAAATTTGAAAGTGTAATTTTGGTAAATATATCTATTAAAATGAGATGTCAGTGTTATTTTAATTTTTGCGCAATTTAGACGATAATTTATTCATCGCAACCTGTATATTTGGCAAATGAATGACAAAGTGGTAAACATTTTGTGTAACGTTTCGTCCTTTAGAAATTTTTTGCACTTTGTCATTTATTTACCCCTAACATATTTCTGATATATAGAAATGTATATCTGATATATCTATATATATATATATATATATATATATATATATATATATATATATATATATATATATATATATATATGTATAATTATATATATATATATATATATATATATATATATATATATATATAATTATATATATATATATATACAAAAACGCATATATATATATATATATATATATATATATATATTGTTATTGTGACCTATCTACATTAGAATGATCTCTTCCTCCTTCATAAATACTAACCTGCGAGACTTCCTAAGGAGGCAGTCGGGGCGCAGTCTTGGTCGTACTTGTTTTTAGGAATAGTTTTTGTGAGTTGGACGAGCGTTTGAACTGATAAGTGATTGATTTTATTTTTATTTTGCTAAAAACTTTTTGGAATTTTTCAGTTTTTCTTTGCCTTTTCATTTTTTCATATAGATTTGTGCATTTTGTTTTCGTTTTTTGTTTATTTCCTTTGGAATATTTTTACCCTCCCCACATTTTTAGTTTTCATTATCGTTTTCGTTTTTATTTGTTTTTTTTTTAAATTGCTTATTGTCTTTGGTTGTCCACGTTTTTCTTCCGCTTTTATTTTGTTTGTGCTTATTGGAAAAAAGTTAAAGAAAATAAAAGAAACAAAAAAACAGAACAATTTATTCGTTTGGTCTCAGCCAAAGATGGTTGAATACACAAACATAAACATTTCACCGCCGGTGTCAACAGAAAAAATGCATTGACAGATAATAGGCCGGTTACAAAAGATGCGACCTATTATGTCAGCGAAAGCGATAAATTTGAGAATTCGTTTAAAGGAAATGAATTCCTTACGATAAATGAGGTACTGGAGGCGGTTAACACGCGGACTATATCCCTGCTGAGTTCCGTTATTAAAACTCGAAATCTAATTGGCGTCAGCAGGGACGTACTGGGATACGATTTGAAAGCGTTACAAATCAATCCAAAAGTGCTGAGAGTAGGACGAATGCTTTGTGGGACATCCTCCTACAAACAGGTGAAAGAGCTGGCGGGCAGTATCCTGAGTACTAAGGATTTACATGTCCAAACTGAGTACATGGGCACGCGGAGGACTAAAGTGACCATACATGGGGTGCCAGTGGAAATTTGCCCAGATAGAATGGGGGCATTTTTTAGAATATTTGGAGAGGTCAATGAGGTCAAGGCCCTCGGGAGCAAGGCGGAAATTGCCACTGGGGACATGGAGATATCTGTCACAGTGGACAGGAAGCACTTTAACGTAATCCCCAATATCCTGATCTGCCGAGAGAGAAGAATGCTTGTGGTCGTGGAGGGTCGAAAACCATGTTGCTGGGCGTGTGGAGCCTCGCGGCTCATGGCTAAGGAGTGCCCCGGGAAACGTTCACAATCTCCACCTCGGCCACAAATACAGCAGCAAAGACAGTAGCAACAGCAGCAGCAGCGGTCGTAACGTCAGGAACATCAAAGACTAATGAAGGGAAAAGGAAGGAGGTGAAAAACCGGAAAAATACCAACAGGCCGTCCTCTTCAAAATAGGAAGTTGCTCAACGAAGAGAAGCAAACAGAGGTGCAACCTCAGAAGGCGGTACAGACTCAAAAGAAGGGGCAGCAGGAGAAAAAGCAGCAGTCACAGCAACAACAACAACAGCAGCAACAACAACAGAAAAAGGAGAAGCAGTGAGAGTTCACACCAATGGAGGTGGACAAAATGCCTCCACCTCGAGCAGCATCTCTGAAAAGATCCAGAGAAGAGGAAGCGGAAACAACCAGCGCAAGGGCAGGGCGGAGAGTGTCATGGACAAAACCAGGTCACTCTCCGTCCCTACTTCGCCAAGAGAAAATAAGGAATATGCAGTAAGACCAAGGAGTCTCTCAGCTTCTCCTGTCCGTGTTCCATCCCCCTCCCCCTCCAATTCTTCCCTTAGTTCTACCTCCACACCCTCTCACACATCCACTTCTTCCCCTCCCCATCCCTCAAGGGAGAAGAAGAAAAAGAAACACTTTCCCGGCCCTGAGGAAATCTGTAAAGTGGCAGAGAAGAGGTTAAAAAGGGTCTGTCCAATCCAAAAAGGGCCCTTCTAGGGATTATATTATAAATGGACAATGTTGATGGCAAGTCATTAGAGGATCTCCGGAATTTCCCACACGCTCCAGGAGTCATTACCCTTGTGAGGGATACCAGTGGATACCTCAAGGTATGGGGCCACCTTTATGAGGCGAAGGAGGCATACCCGAAAATAAGGGTGTTCGAATTGGACATTGCTAATTTGAAAAGACTAAGACATTTTTGCTCTGGGAGGGACCCTATGTTGCTCCATCCCCCCTTATATAGGGCAGTAAAACTGAACTTCCCTACGGACGTCGGCCGCATTGTCCTGGATGGATATATAAAAATCTAATAATAAAGAATGAGAGGGGAGGGAGATGAACCCAATAATAAACTAAAAATCAACACAAAGTAAACTAAACATAACTGATGTTAGTAGTACCCGCCCAACCCTCAAAAAGGAGAGGCCGCTGTATTCTGCCCATTGGACAAAATCAAGAAGCTCTCTCGCTAAAGGAGTGGGAAAAGTGAAAATATAAACGGGCCAGGAACAACATTTACTCACATTAACGAGGTACACAAAGCTTGTCTAACCTAACCAAGGAGAGGGATCCACAGGAAATCACCTCTATGTGACGTAGGCTGAACTAAAAGAGAAAATCAAGGCTAGCCTCGTTCAAACGAACCAAGCTCGCCTCAGTCATCCACCTTTCGCTGAAGACTATCGAATTCAAGCGTTTTCTATCAGTTCTAATCTTCATCTTGAGTTGATACTCAAAGGAATCGTTTGCGCTGATTTTTCGACAGGATTAAATGCTGTTCTGAAGGACTATCATTACCCTCTTCCTTGCCCAGAAGACATTTTTGCGAAGCTAAATGGGGGTAAATTTCTTTTCAAGAACTGTTCTTAGCGACGCTTATTTGCAAATTCCGGTTGAAGAGGTGAGTTCGAAGCTATTGGGTATAAATACGCATCGCGGATTATATAAATTCGTACGTTTACTGTTTAGGGTCAAGGTCGCACCAGCAATTTTCCAGCAAATCATGGATGCTATGCTGAGCGGCCTTGACTTCTCAGTCGCTTATTTAGATGACAATCTGATAAAAAAGCCAAAGCGATCACGTCCACACAGTTTTTGCTAAGATTCAAGATTACGGTTTCAAACTTAAAGTGACCAATATCTAAGACACACAATCGACAAGGAGGGCAAGAGACCAAATCCTGAAAGAGCTGCTGCGATTAAAGTCATGTCGGCGCCTAATAACATCGTTTGGTTGCAGAGCTTCCTCGGACTAGCAAATTATTACCAGGCATTCATAGCATATATGCATGATGTGCGTGCCGCCGCCCGTAAACTATTAAAGAAAGACAAGCCCTGTGTTTGGACAGCAGAATGCCAGGAGGCATTAGAAAAATTTAAAGAAAACGCTGACGTCAGACTTATTTCTTACACATTACGACCCGGACTAGGAAATCATTGTTGCCAGTGACGCTAGTTCGTATGGCGTAGGGACATGCATTCTTCACAAAATGACTGATGGAACAGTAAAACGGATAGCTCACGCGTCGAGACCTTTGCTTCCGGCGGAAAAAATATTCGCAGATTGAAAAAGAGGCGCTTGGGATTATATTATAAGTTCCACCGCTATATTTACGGTCGACATTTCACTCTACAGACAGACCGCAAGCCATTACTCACTATTTTGGGCTCAAAGAAAGGTCTGCCAACTCACACAGCAAACAGGCTGCAGAGATGGATGACAATCCTAATAAATTACAACTTTAAAATGGAGTACGTGTCATCAAAAACATTCGGTCATTCGAACGGATTGGCAAGACTTCTTCCCAAGTACAAAAAACAACTGGAAGATACAGTGCTCACCTCCCTTCAATCTGCCCTTTGTAATACAGTAAGGGAACTTCCAGTGACGCTTGAACAAATAAGACAAGATGCTCTCGATAATGAGTATATAAAGCAAACAAAAGCGAAAATTTTAGAAAAGAACCAGCGAGCTACGGACTTTTTCTCTATATGCGACGAGGTGTTACTATACAGGGAATGCGTCGTGATTTCGTCAACACTCCAGAAGCGTATTTTGAAAGGTTTTCACGTTGGTCATCAAGGGATTACTAAAATGAAAAGTTTTATGCGTAGCTATGTCTATTGCAAAACATGGACTAAGACATAGATAACGCTGTCAAATCATGTAAAGGCTGTGCCTTGGCAGCGAAGGCGTGTCCTATTAAATTCAATACCTGGCCAAAAACGGATCTACCTTGGTCTAGAATTCACAATGACTTCGCGGGCCCTCTAGAAGTATATTACTACCTCACTGCAGTCGACAGTTTCTCGAAGTGACCTGAAATCATGATAGACCGAAAAGCCATCATCTCTATCCCCAACTGTATGGATGCAGCGGGCCAGAAGATGACACTTATAGTCACCAGGCGTAGGCCGACATGCTGGAAGTGTAGACAGACTGGTCACCTGTCCTCTTCCTGTACAGAGAAGAAGGCCTCTGAGATTCTGGTTCCTGTCGACCCAAATCCCCCTGCGACCGAGTCTGTTACATCCGTCTCGCCTGTAATGGGCTTGCCAGCGACCAGGACCGGTGTAGTTAGACCCCCGGCTGGGTCTGTCTCTCAGTCTGCATTCCCCGAAAAGACTTTGTCCGCCGCTCTTGCAGTTGCGGAGAAGGAAGACGGGGAAGGGCAGGTCGTTGGTAAGGTCAAAGGGAAGCTCCAGGCAGCGGAACCTCGTTCCACTGAATTCCCCACGGCTAAAGAGACACGCAGCCCCACTGCCTCCACCAGTACTAAGGACGAATCTTCGACCACACCTACTCGGACACACGACGTCAACAGCGCCTAAAGTACGAGCCATCTTACGAGAAAAAGGAAAAATTACAAAAATTAAAAGAATCCCTAAAACATCACCCAGGAAAAATTATAAGACAATCCACATAGGCTCCGTCGTCTCCGTCCTCTAAACTGCCCCCTATGACTCCACCCTTAGTTTTGCAAACAATAACTCTTCTAAATCCCCCTTAAAACCCCTGCGCCGGCCTTAACTTCCAAACTATCACCTGTTAATACACCTATGATTGACCACTAAAAACAGAAGCCCAAAAACG
>OZ038476.1:105975049-106027549 GCA_964036315.1 Acanthosepion esculentum | reverse complement strand
AATTTATATATATATATATATATGTGTGTGTGTGTGTGTGTGTGTAATGTTAGTATATCTTATTTTATTTATTGGAAAGCGCTCAATATCAGTGATAGAGCTAACATATTTAGTTGGATTGATGTGAGTTTGTGACCCTGGGTTTCAGGCCCTTGCGATCGTCAGAGAAACGGAAGGGCGTGAACCCCAATGTCACAAACTCACATAAATCCAACTATATATATATATATATATATATATATATATATATATATATATATATATATATATATATATAATTTTTCATATAGACAAAAACAGTTTACTCACGACAAAGATGCAACTTCGTTTCGGTACATTTCAATTGCACCTCGACTGGTGAGAACCCAAATCTTTGTCTATATGAAAAATTATAATAAATAATTATTGCTTTACTATCGGTATCGAGCCCTCTTTTGAGTAAATACTGTAGACGTTAGAATTGATTATTTTCGTTCTCATTGCATTATACACACACACACACATATATATATATATATATATATATATATATATATATATATATATATATATATATATATTAGATAATTGCAAAAGTTCGTGCACGGTTAAAGAATTAAAAATATATATACTCACCAAAAAATTTATATTCAAATACATAGTCTTCATTGTTTTTAACAACTCACATGATTCTATAAGCTTTTTTGTAGAAAAGTTTTTCTGTAGAACTTCGTGATTTTCATTGGAAGAAGGTTATGAAGTAGTTTTCCACTGACTGTGCATAGTCAAGTTTTTGTGGAATGGTCGGAAATTGTCAGTCACTCTGCAATATCATTTTCTTTGTACACACAGTTTCTATCTATCTATCTCTCTATCTCTCTCTCTCTCTATCTATCTATCTATCTATCTATGTAACTTTATTGGAAAATACTACTCAATATCGGTTATAGAGCGTTTGTAGATACTCTGTCAACGTTGAAATCAACACTGGTTTGATGATCGTTTAATATTTGAAACGTCCAGTCACTTCGCAATGTTGAGTTCTGTGTCCACACTGTTTTATATATATATATATGTGAATGTGTGTGTGTGTGTGTGTGTGTGTATATATGTATCTGTTGAAGACAGAGAAAGTGAGAGTGTGCCTAGTCCGTGACGAATGGTATTTAATTAAGAAATTCATCATTGAAGAAAGGCAAAAAAGCGAAAATATTGGTTGAAGAACAAGCTGTAATATGATGATGTTTTGTGTGGGGAAAATAAACGTCTCTCGTAACACGATGATTTGTAGAATGTAGACAGATGGCAGAGAGTGGGATTAGGGGGAGAGAGAGAGAGACAGAGATGATAAAAAAAGAAGGAGCGAAAGAATGAAAAAGAGAATTAGAAAATATCATGAAGAAAGCGCCTAAGATTGGAAAAGTAATAACGAACTGAGTTTAGAAAGAAGAAAAAAAGCTATCCCAGAAATAAAATGGAGGATCATATTTAAATATTTGCACGGTGGAGTAATGGATATCAACTCGGATTGAGAAATCGGAGAACCGAGTTCAATTCCAGTCAGATCCATTACATTCACTTACGTGCTAATAACTTTGGGAAAGGTATAAATCCTCTTCTTCTCCCTCCAGCTATGGGTAAATAACAGGAAAGACCGGGTTCTATAGTTTTGCATGGTAACTGGTCTACCGCATAAAGAAACGGCAACCTACTGCGGGAAAAATCTCCTTCGTCAGTCATATATCGAAAAATAGATGATCGCCTAAGCGTGTAACACGCATGGCATATAACTGACTGAACATGTATTGCAATTTACAATTGTATTTTCTGAAATTTTGAGATGATGTATCATTATTCCATCACAGTTTATTTGAACTAATATTCTCATGTTGTCTCCAAGATATGTTAAGTAGAGCTCTCAGGATCTGAGTGCAGTTTAGACTCAAGGATTTTAGTCAATGTCCAAGCAGTGGCACCATACATTAAAACCAACTCTGTAATCCTCATGCTACGCACTTTTAAGAGAAAGAACAGTCTTATTTTAAACCTCGGCTGCCCTGAGGCCATATCCAACTACGGAGAAGGCTTCGGGAGTAAACCGCAAGGACAAATCCGGATCCAGAGTCTCTAAGACAATCCGATGTTATGTTCAATTTCGTTCTGATAAATTCTGTGACGGCGCTAGGGTCAATTTGTATTGGCCACTGCCTTTCCCTTGGACAACATTGGTTGGATAGGTGGGGGAGACATGCTGCATGGGCACCCGCCGATCTCTCACATATATTATCGGGGAAAGAAGCTCCATTGAAGGTTGTCAGGTATATCAGATTTCCATATTACATCCATTTTATTCAAGGCAGCCCAGGCCCAGTAGAATTAATTTAACTTCCTATGTATGTAAAAGATTCGACACATTTTATTGATTCACCTGAGACAGTTTGTATTGTGCCTTGCTGGTTGAAGCTTGGAGACAGCATCATAGAACCATCCCTGATGTTTCAACATTCTTACGTGAATGCACAATGCGCTTTCAGGACACTGCTGGCGAGCACAGCAAGAAGTTGCGAGCGATCTACTGCTCTGAACACCTTGACATGCCGCCAGGCGGGTTGATCGACCAGCAACCAGCTGCATTGACAAACAACGCAACGACAGATGACGACATTTCGACATGATGCAGGGCCGTGATTGTTGGCGTGATATACTCGTGAATGTCCTAGCGGGCTCGACGTATTTCCGGTTCTCTGTAGTGCGTAGCTTTCTCAGATAAGTTATGTTTATCATTCCACGTGTTCATCCAATATTCTTATACATTTGGGATAGATGACAACTTATCACTTGATCTTATTTTTCTATGTGTCATGTCCCTTCAAGATATGGGTGATCATGGCTCTCCACAACTTTGTTCTTTGTAGTCCTTATTAAAGTTTGCCTTTTTGCTATATATCTCATAAACACTGTTTCGCCAGTCATTTACACAAGATCGTTAAGTAGGTTATGCGTTGTTTTCTTCTAACCCTTCTGACTTCAATAAGTCCTGTGAGTGTTAAATTCTCCAAACTTTCTTTTCTCATTATGTCCCCTAAAAAATTCAACTGTCTCTTTCTGATGTTAAGTATAAGTGTGCTTTTCGATTTTTGCTTCTAAAAGTTTGTCAGTATTCCCAGCATGCGTCTGCAGAACCACATATCTGTTGCTTTCTACTCCATCTGTGCTGAGATTGTCCAACATTCCATGTCATATTGAATACCGATATTAGATAACAGGTTAGTACTATTCAATTATTTTTAATGGAATTTTCCTGCTTCTTAATACTTTGCTTAGCTTTTGAAAGGCATCTTTCGCTATCCCATTTTTTCCGGATTTCGATGTCGCATTTTCCTTCCTCTGTTAAAACATTTCGCAGATATTTAAAATTTTGCACTTGGTTAACTATGACATCTCCAATTTGTAATTCAAATCTTCGTGTGTTCCTTTTGCTGACATCCATATATTCTGTCTTCTTACAGTTATGCTTAGTCCCTTCTCGTTTTCCTTTACTACTTTATAGAGGTAAAAGTACTAATGTTGAGAACATTAATCGTACAATCCGTTTAATAATTTATAGGAATATCGGTAGCTCTTTTTTTACGGGTCGTCTACAACAGGAAAGATTTATTCAGGATATATTTTCATTGTTCTTAAACGCATTTTCCATTCGCCTAATCATCACATCTACAGCGACAGAGAAATGTAAAATCAAAATCACAGTTATATTTTGATACCGACGGTTTTAAGTTATTTAACCGAAGTGCTTGTCATTTTTCTGTTCCGAGTACGACAGTGCATCAGTAAGTTCGTATTCTGGTACTACTTAATAACTGGTATTTGATATGAAATTTTCATTGTATAATGCTTGGTCTATTCACCACTGAATCAAGTGCCGTAAAAAAGAGATATGGGAAAATAAAGATTTTTTGTGTAAAATAAATGCTTTTTGCATCATTAGGTACATACTCATACATTTAGCTGTAGAAATGTATCTGATAGTAGGGTTACTAGAATTTGATAGCAGTAGTAGTAGTTGTAGTCTTAGAATTTATAGTAGATTTTGCAAGTAATAGAATTAGACTATTAGCAGTGGTAGTAGATTTTCGTATTATCATTAATAGTAATGAAATTTGGTAGTAGTAGTAGTAGTAGAATTTGTTGATAGTTGCAAAATTTGGCAGTAGTAGTAATCGTAGAAGTAATAGTAGTAGATGTGTGCTGTGGTGTAACAGATAACGGTTTCGAATGAGAAATCGGAGAACCGAGTTCGAATTCCAGTCGGATTCTGTACTTTCACTTACGCGCATATCTATTTTGAAAATATATGAATTTCATCTGTTCTTCCCTCCAAGCTATAGGCTAAATAACAGGACAGACTGGGCCCTATAAGCTTGGTGGGCAACCAGTTTGCCGCGAAAAGAGACGGCAGCCTACTGCGGGAAATCTGCCGAGTGACTCAGGAATCGAAAGAGACATGATCACCCAAGCATGTATCAGATATGATACATGACTTTTAAGTATTAGTATAATTTGGTAATAATAATAGTAACATTTCCTAGTAGTAGTAATAGTAGTAGTAGCAGTAAAATTGGGCACTATTAATATAATATAGAATTTGATAGTAGTAGTACTACTTCTAGAAATTGAGAGTAGTAGTAGTAATAGCAGAATGTGGTAATAGTAGTATCAGTAGTAGAAATTTGATAGTAGTAGAATCTGATAACTAATTGAATATGCTTGTAAAACTAGCAGTGGAATTTAGTAGTAGCAGTACTAGACTTTGGTTGAACAAGTAGTAGTAACATTAATAGTAACAGTAGCGAAATTTGATATATGCATAATTAATAGAATTTGTTATTATTAGTAGTAATTCAGCTACTGAACATGGAGGAGGAGTATGTAGCAGAATTTAAAACTAATATTAGAAGAATTTGGCGGTGGTATTAGTAGTAATATAATATGGAGGTTGCAGTAGTAGTAATAGAATTTGGTAATTGTACTAGTAATGGGACTTAAGGATTTGTTTTGGCAAAAATTCTGCTTTCACTTTTTGCGATGTGCAATCAGTGACAAATGGATTGTCAGTGGTCATCCATTGAAGCAAGGTTTACAGACAAGAAATGACTATTATCTGTAATTTGTAAAGAAGTAATGGATTTTTTATTTATTATTCCGATAGATTTTATCACTTTAAACGTTATTTTTAGTGGATAAGCTTATTTAAGTGTTCCGGCTGGTAGACGAAAATAAATAAATATACGGATCGTCTACACAAATACGGGTATCCACTAAAAATAACGTTTACGGTGATAAAATCTGTAGCATTAATAAATAAAAAAAATCCATTACTCATTTAGAAATAGTTTTATTCACGTTCTAATATGAAACTGAACAGATGTGACCGTTCGAGAATCTGCGACCCATTTGCGCTTTTGTAAGGCACGATTCGGCCTTGCTTGATCGGCGAAGGCTCTTCGTTACCAAGTCAGTTTCAAGGACGTCAAACATAATGGCGGTTCTCCTTTTTTTAAATAAGATTTCTCTATTCTTATGCAAATAAGTGTATGCCCCTAAAAACGTTTAAAGTGATAAAAACTATTATACATATAACAGAAATACATTACTAATGCTTTAACTATAGAAAATTAAATGATTTTACTACAGAAATGAATAACAGATTTATGTATTATAGAATGTGTTACCAATTAGCTTGCGGTAGAAATTCGGTGTCGGGAATGAAAACCAAATACCTATTTGTTTTTTATAAGTATTTTTTTATGTTTGTATTTTTACTGTTATCCTGAACACCTCTTTAGCTTTTTCTATTCTTTGATTTTATATTTCCTTTTTGCTACAACAACACTTTGTATAAGAATTCGATTCCTGTAAAATGTCTTGACTCTTATCTTTAATTTCTTCCCATTTTTTCTCATCAAATTCGTTCTTTTTTTAATCTTCAATTTTTAGTTGCTAATATTTCATCGGCTTTATTTTCGTCCTCATTTATTTCTTGTGTTTTTTGTTGTTTTTTTTTTTGTCTTGATTCCACCTTTTTCCCAACCTGATAATATCCCCCATCACCACGTCACGTCCCATTCCTCCATTTTGCTAATAATCATCCACCATTTTGTCGCCTTCAAAGTTTTCCGTTTTTCTTTTTCTTCGCTACACCTTTTCCCGTCATCCTTTTCATCTTCATTCTGAACTTTAAAATTTCCTCATTCTTTCTTTCTTTTTTTTCTTTTTTTTCTTCAAATTTTCTATTCTTTCCTTCGTTTCAACCAATCAGAAAATTTATCTCACGGGAATATTTTACTGATCATTGTGCGTCTTCAAAATCCACTCAACTAAAACACAATTCCTGTTTGCAGGATGAGAAACTCATTAACAAGCGGATTAGAAAGGGAAACAATTTCTTCCAAAAGAAACACAAAAATAGATGAAATATTAAAAACAAGTGACAAGGAATTAAATAGGCGTCAGCGCAAGCAAAGAATTATTCAACCTGCGGGGCAAAGAGAATTTCAAATTTTCTAGTCCGACCTTCTTTTGTTCCGAACAGCATTTGACGAAAACGTTTTATTAGCATTTGCAATTCGTTTATATTTCTATCAATCCCTTCTTCAGGTAGAAATCATATTTAATTTTTTATTTACTACCGTTTTCCCAATACAAGGCACAAGAGCCTCTCAAGGTAGAGTCTTACTGTGTGGAGTTCTTATTTTCGTATGAAAAGGCAAGAAGTGAAGTTCTTGGAGATTTGCAGGGAAGATAACGGTCAACTCTAGATTTGTAAAGGCCAAGATTTAACTATAGCAAAATATATTCAAAATATCCCACGAGACAACCTCCTAAAAACAGTAAGGACTGAACAAAATGTGCTGTCATTTTGACAGCATCTGTAAAGTAATATCAATATAAGATTTTACTGGTCATATATTGGGGGATAGAGACTTTTTCATTTACCATCATTTGATGAAATACTTATTAGCATCTATGTTTCGTTTGTCTTCATCAATCACTTCTTCATATAGAAATTATAGTCAGACCTTTTATACATACCATCATTTGATGAAATACTTATTAGCATCTATGTTTCGTTTGTCTTCATCAATCACTTCTTCATATAGAAATTATAGTCAGACCTTTTATACATACCATCATTTGATGAAAGCGTTTAATTCACATTCTTTTGAGTTTCTGTCAATTTACTCTACATCTCCATGCACTAAATTACGGCATATTGCAATTTAGAACCTTTATATTATTATTTCTTTATGTTTACTGCCGGCCATGAAACCGATATTTAAGTAATGTTGCAAGTGTATGATATTTTCAGTCTGTGTTATTTGATCCGTTATCTTTTTTCTTCTCCTGGCGCATGTGCGAAAGAATTATGCTCTTTTAATTATTAAATAAAAATCCACAAAGAAAACTAACACGAATCGAAAGACATAAAACTAGTACAGGGTATTCCAAAAGTCGCATTAACATTGATAAGCTTTTAAATTTTATCATGCTTCTGTATGTGACAATAGATTATTAAGAAATTTTATTGGACAATTATGGAAGATGATGTCATGCAATTTTTCCTGTTTGCTATTCCACAAGTGTACGTTTTCTGCTAATTGTCGCAGGACTTATGGAACATCCTGTATAACAGCAGCGTGATCGCCTCTGCCTGTTAATGGGTTTTTCTGTAGTCATGGTAAAATGTGACATGTTCACTTATAGACATTGTTACCCAATAATTAGTGAATAGGGGATATCGGACTGCTAATACGTTGGGTTTATGTGAAATGAGGCTACGTGATCGATAAAAATATAATCAAATCGTATTCATTAATGCTGTGTTTTAAATCGCTACTAGAGTGCATTGTACCTATCTAGACTATATGTATGTGGGCATATATATATATATATATATATATATATATATATATATATATATATATATATATATATATATATATATATATATATATATATATATATATATATATATATATATATATATATATATATATTTAATGCTCTGTAAATTTACATTGAGCACTATTGTGTAAAAATAAAAATATCTATAAGAACACCGGATTTTATATCTTACTTTTCTTTCTTTTTATGGAGTAATGGATAACGGCTTGGATTGAGGAATCGGAGAGCCGAGTTCGAATTCCAGTCGAATCCATTACATTCACTTACGTGCTAATACCCTCGGGAAAGGTGTGAATCCTCTGCTTCTCCCTCCAACTATGGGTAAATAGCAGGACAGACTGGGTTTTATAGCCTTGGATGGCAACTGGTCTAGGAGAAGGAAAACTCTGAATTCAAAACCTGCGGAGGGTCGTTTGGGGACCTTGTGGCATTCGTTGCACCAGGTCCCTGTATTCGTCTCTCCAAAAAGTGGGGATGGCCCTGCACAAAGCCTTCACCACTATAATCAAATCCTGTGTGGGTGTCGGGGTTTCAGTTTCTGGGAACTGATCTGTCTGGCCCTCATACGTCGAGTTCGACGGGAGAGTCCATCATCATATATATATATATATATATATATATATATATATATATATATATATAGTGTTTGTGTATTTAAACAGAAATCCCTCTTTTTATGCAAGTTTTCTTGAAAACGATTGACAAGGTGTGGTGGATGAGTTTTTTCTATATAATTTCTCATGTGTTCATATATTCGTTTTCCTTTTCAGCACATAAATTATATAAAAAGAATGTTTTCTAAGCTCTGTCGGCTCTACTTTTAGCCACCATCAAGGATGAATTTTATTCTACTTTTAACTGAATACATGGATTGTTTTATGTATGAATCTAGAGACATAGATACTCGTTGCTAATACAGATAATATCATCCAGTCATAAAAAAGGTTAAAAATAATGGAAGCATTATTAATAAAAAAGAAAAAGCCAACACTCAATATCAACTATGAACACGGTCACAATGTGTTGACTGTGTTTGGAAAATAAAACATATAATTATAACTCTAGATGCATACACACTAAAACAATGCATATATTCAGTTAGAAATAAAATAAAATTCATCCTTGATAATGGCTAAAATTATAGCCGAAAGCGCTTGGAAAATATTCGGACAATTCTTATATAATTTATATCCTGAAAAGAAAACACATGAGAAATTATATAAAAAACTCAACCACAACACGTACGCATATATTTATATATATTTATATGTGCATATACATATGTGTGTGTATGTGTGAATGCAGAATAACATTCAAATAAAGTGGAGATGGTGGAACAAGGTGAAAAAGCTTGTACAGACAACGTGTTTCGATAAAGTCTGGTAGGCGTCCTTAGGTTAAAATGAAAAACAAACTCTAAGGGATAATAAAAAACCGTAGCAACACATGTAGTTATTTATTACCCCTGATTCAAACATACCAACGGACTTTACAGTTTCTCTCTCTCTCTCTCGCTCTATCTATCTATCTCTCTATCTCTCTCTCTCTATATATATATATATATATGTGTGTTTGTGTGTGTGTAGATAGATAGATAGATAGATGGATGCGTCCTTGCGTGTGTGAATATATGCTTGTACGAGGTATTGCTCGCTAAGTACAGGGTGACCCAAAAAAACGGGAATTTTTGAAGTGCGTATTGCCAGACATGAGCAAGTGGCAACACTGCGAGACAGTGACCTTGAGCAAGTAAACATTTCGCCATTTTAGTAAGGAGAATGAAATACACAGTATCCCAGCTGAGATGTTGCAGCAGTCAATGAGGAATCTCAACAGCAGATTTCAAGAATGCATTCGTACAGGAGGACGCCATCTTCAGGACATAATTTTTTAAAAAATGAAGATTCCATCATTGTTTCTTAAATGGCATGTTTTAAGGTTTCAATTACTATGAATTAAATATTTTTCTTCCATCACTCTTGGTTTTATTGGATTGTTAATCGTTCCCGTTTTTTTGGGTCACCTTGTATTTGTTGAAATAGTTATTCACAAGTTTATTTAATCTAAAACATAATCGATGTGTATACGTATATTTTTCGTCCCAGTTATTAATTAATTTTCATATCCGAAGCTTTAAGTTTAAACTGTTGTTTAATTTCAGCATTTTCGGATTTTTTTTTTTGAGTTTTTTTCAGATGCTTTTTTGCGAGGTTATCTATGTAGTATTGTTAATAGATGTTTATTAATTTTCGTTTTCTTCACTCCATGTCCAATGAAAGGATATGAATGTATCTGCCCCCAACTATGGGTCAAATAAACTTGGCATCAAAAACGTACATAGGCAGGATAGTTCGACATCACATAGAAATTCGGTAGTGGGCCAAGGTCGACTGTTCGGTTTATGCTGAACTTATTTCTCTCCATTCTAGAAAGGATCCATCCTGATGCAGGCTCAGTAATTTTACGATCCATTGCTAACGATGCTGGAAAAATAGTCGGTTCCCTGTACGGCTCCAGCAAGTACCACACTCCTCCTGCTATTCTTTACCTTAACAAGAGCTACACCAGGCTAGAAATGAAGTACGGATGCCATATATAAACGGGAGGTGCCTATTCTTCACTTTTCATTTCAATAGAGTCCAAAAGCGTATCCGAGTTCTTGTCTTATTTTCCACCCTTTTCTCACAGACGAGATGTCGCAAGCCTCTCGCTGATCTATCGCTATTTGTATGGAGAGTGTTCAGATAAACTACACTCCTTACTTCCATCATTCAAACTTCACGGCTAAGACCCGTTATGCCACGCACATTGTAGCGAACCATTCCCTTCGCATTCCGTAGGTGAGATGTAAGTTCCATTGGATCAGCCTTTTCCCATAAACCACTGCCCAGTGGAACCGACTTCTAAAAAGTTGTTTCGACAACGCCTTGTACAAAGTGAATAGCACTGTAAAAATATAATTTACACTTTGAGAAGAGAAATCAATATTTCAAGTTTTGTTCGGGCAATTGAAATCTAAATGTAGATGTAACCAAAACGCCCCATTTATTCCCTCCCTAATGGGACATGTTGCAAACACCAATAATTTCCCTGTAGCTGTCTACGCAAAATTCCGGCAAGTGGTAGAATCCATATAACGTTGTGTAGCCTCCGTTATTCTCTCAAATATAGGAACTATGCTTCACTTGGTAGTTGTCTGTAAACTTTTTGGGAATTCATTTTATATGATTTGAAATATCGCTTCAAGAATTCAAGACACATTTCGCTTCAAGAATTCAAGACACATTCAAGACACATTTAAAAGTTAGCTCTTTATGGCTTTATCGTTGATTCCCAAATCCTGTTGAAGAATATTTTTTGATTTTTTGCTTGAAGACTTCATGGCACATTTAAAGCAGCGATGCTAACGATTTACTGTTTAAAAAGTTAGAATTACATATGGAAAGAAAAAAGAGAAAAAAATAAATTTTGCGCAGTAAATCAGTAAGGAACCAATACCTGATAAAAATATCTGATCAATTCTTTGGTTGATGTTTTCTTTGCTTGCAATTTTTTTATATTGTTGATAGACGTGTAAGAAAAAAAATAGCTTTTCTCGATGCTCAATTATATAGCAGTGATATAACTTGTATAAAGAAGCATGTGAAGATTGTAACCTTGTTTTGATTTACACTTTTTTTTCGCAACATTCAGATTACAAGCAGTTCCAAAATGCGAATGGAGGTCTGAACAGAAGTTAATGACTAACTTGGACGGAAAATATACGCATGAACATTGATTACGTTTTAAATTGAATAAACCTGAGAATACATTTTTCAGCAAATATTTGACGAGCAAATCCTAGCACGCACGCACGCACACACGGACGCACATATTTGTCAATCTCTCTCACCCTCTCTCGCTCTTTCTCTCTCTCTCTCTCTCTATATATATATATATGTGTAAGAAAGTACAGTGTAACCCGGATATAAGAGACCCAGATATAAGAGAAACCCGGATATAAGAGCGTTTTTTCTCTGGTCCAAAATTAGAGCCATACTTACCTAAACAAAATAGACCAAACCCGGATATAAGAGAAACCCGGATATAAGAGAGTTTTTTTCCGGTCCCAACAACTCTCTTATAATCGGGTTACACTGTAATTCTTTTTATATCCCACATGGGTAAAAATATAAGAAAAAGAAGTTGAACATGCAACTAGAGTCTTTAAGAATATTTATTTACAGTAACTTTATTTTACCGGTTTATCAATTCTAGGATTTTAAAAAGTTAAATTGAGATGGAGAGATGAAATGTGTCGCTTCTATCTGGAGTTCGAGAATTCTTTCCGTTTTATGCAAAAACAGTGTCTCATATTGCTACGCATTTAAAAAACTTTTTTTTTTTTTACATTTCACCACAAGCAAAGCAACAAAGTCACTAAAATGCAAGGGGTTACTGTTTGTTAGCGAAGACAAGAAAAATTCTCTTAAGGTGTGAGAACAATAAAAGAACAAGATTTAAGAAGATAGAAGATAACGATTGACATCGCATTGACATATTTGAATATCAAAGTAGATTGTGAAGCAAGAAGCCGGAAGAGATTTCAACAAGAGAGTAAGTACGATAGAAGAAAATATTGCCATAGAACTTAAGGTTACCTCTAGCTATTTTAACTGGAAAATGATGAGACCTTGCCGCTAATCGAGTACTGCGCTTAAATTCATAAATCCTGGTACAATATGGGAAATTTTATCAAAACAATTTTCATGAAAGTATTTATAGAAAAGGCTCGAAGAAGCTACATTAAAGTGGTTAGAAAGTTATTTAAGGTGAGGTGCTAGGTCAGGTCCAGTAATATTGCATATTCGTCTTTATATTTTATCAAGAATATCTGATTGGTGGATTATGATCAGGTGATCATGTACAATAATATTGCGCCTAAATTGATGATCATAAAATTGTGTTATCAAAACATTGGTTGTGTCATTGTTCGGCGAGAGTGGTTAATGACAGCAAAGTGTTAAGTAGTTCCAGGGATAGATAGAAATGTTTGTTAAATTCAACCGACAACGTCTGTCTATTTTTAATTATAATTCTCTAAATTAAATACAGTAGAACCTCGGTTCACGAATTCAATTCGTTCCTGAAGGCTGTTTGTAACACGAAATGTTCGTAAACCGAAACTATTTTCCAATAGGAATCAATATAGAAAATAAAAAGTACAACAAAATTGGAAAAGAAAAGCGCTCCACAACACACGAATGTATACAACACGACGGTCGCCTCAGAATTTATTCCGTTCGGGTTAACTCGGTTCGGCAATGGTGTTCGAGAACCGAAATTTGTTCGATAAACGAGGGATTTTCATCTCGAATTTTCTGTTCGAAAACCGAGTTGTTCGACATGTGAGACGTTCGAGAACCGAGGTTACATTGTACAGTGGACTATGATAAGTTTTTAGCCACCCTTAATTACAGCAATTTTGGCTTGTGTAATAACGTATCTTCTTTTTTTTTCAGACAATACCGTGTTAGTATCAAGCTACTTTAATCTATGAACAATAGTTGACTTATATTTTGCAATGAAAGTTCGTGGAAGTAAGGAAATTGGTGAATTTCAACGAGGGCAAATAATAGGATGGCATCAGTGTGGCGAATAAAATAGAGAAATTGCTAGGTTTTTCCAGGTTAATCATCAAACAGTTAATAATATTGTCAAGAAATTTAATGAAGAAGGCCATTGTCGTGTGGAAGACCAAGCATCGTGTCTGAATGGACGAAAAGGGCGCTGAAGATAGAAGTCATCAAAAACCGTCGTCAACAGCATGGAAATGTTGCCATATGCGGCGAGAAAGACTCTGAAAGAGCTAGGCTATCAAAGACGAGTTGCAAGAATGAAGCCCTTGATTTCAGGGGTTAACAAGAACAGGCGTATGGGCAGGGCGAGAGAATTCGAGAGCAAAGATTATGAATTTTGGCAGTCAGTAATTTGTTCAGACGAAAGTAAATTCTGTCAATATTCGAATTCGAGATAGGTTTATGTTTGGAGAAATCAGAATGAGACTTGGAACACTGTCTGCAGGTGACCGTGAAACATGGAGGAATTGGAGTAATAGTGTGGGGCGCTCTCTGGTTTGGAGGGAAATCTCAGCTGATTCTTGTCAATGAGTAGTTTAATGGTCCAAATAATGTCAAATATTAGAGATAGGGCTACTCCCACTATTTGACAAGAATGTATACCTTTATCACGAAGATGGAGCGCCATATCATGCGAGTAAAGTAGCAAAGGCCTGGAAAGAATCGTAAGGAATCAAGTCGCTGCCTTGGGTAGCCTAAAGTCCTGACATGAATCCAATAGAGCCTGTTTGGGAGCACCTTCCCCGAAAACTTCGAGAGCGTGCAACCGAAATCATGTCAGTGGCAACCCTTAAAGAGACATTGCTAAAGGAGTGGCAAAATATGGATCAGACGATTGTTGATAACATGATTAAATCCATAAAAAATCCAATACAGGCACTGAAACTAGCAAATGGAGAACCTTCTCTATACCAGTTCAAATACTGTTTATTTATCTTGAGTAGGGATTACGTAATTAAATTTTGAAATTAGATGTAGTTTATTTCTCCTGACTAAAACTTTTTCTGAGGCTACTGTATAAAAAAATGAAATAGACATTGTCAGTTGAATTTAGCAAAGCTTATTTGGATTAATTCTTGCTGCTTAAATACAACTGAGATAGATAGATAGATAGATAGATATTCGAAGGCAAATTGATGATTGAGTGCCGTGAGGTCCGAAAAAAAATATCTTGTCCAAGTAAAACGGCGACATGACAAAAACTGTATGCAATGGTAGATATGACGTGATCCAATGCAAAGGTCAATTAAATTTCTTTCGGAACCACCTCATCAGGTTGCTAAGGCAAGCACGTACATATATAGATATAAATCTAAGAAGTTTTCGTTGATTAAAGGTTTATGGGTTTCTAACTGTTTGCGATAAATTTTAGGTTGAGATTAGCAAAGTCTATAGAGGATCGGATTGAGGAAGTGGAGAGCTGATTTCTAATCCCAGTCGAGTGCATTGCATTCACTTACGTGCTAATAATATTGGGAAAGGTATGAATCTCGTCTCCCCCAGCTATGAGTAATTATCAGGTCAGACTGGGTCCTATGGTCTTGGTTGGCGAATTGACTAGGCGAAAGAAAACCATCCTGCTAAGGGTTGATCTCCATCAGGCTGTCTTGCCCAAGATGTACCACTGCTGCTTCAGCTGTAGTGCCCGTGGAGACTCTACAACCCTAATGAGTTACAGGGCTTGTGATCGATTGGGTATAAGGTCTGTTGGTAATATAATGAGCGTAGGTTTTGTTTATATGTTTAGTTTGGTTTCGTGGGTTTTGTACGGTTTTCTTTTGCTATTGCATATAATTAGGCGTTAGAGTAAGACTGTTTGACTACTACTACGGAATAATGGGTCTAAGCCTCAATAGATACGCCATACATTTTCTCTTGTAACAAAGCTAAAGTCCTCTTAATTAATAACTAGATTAAAAAAGTAATGCATATTTTATTATAATTTTACAGAGATCAGCAGAATTATCCCCGTATAAATATGTATACCCATCCTAATATATTTGTTTTATCTAAATGGCGTTATGAACATCAGAAATGTGTTCTAAAGAGGAGTCACTCATTTTAGGAACCCAATACATTTGCCTTAAAAATGAGATCTTTTTGCCTTACTTAATGCATATATTATCAAAGGCACTGGCATATTAGACTCAATGTTTGCTCTTTGATATAAATTTAAATGGTAATGGTTAAGAAGCAATGAAAAGATTTTAAAACTTACATGACATAGGCCAATCCCAAATTTCGTTACAAACAAAAAAAAAGAGTGCGGAACCATTATGTAATGACAGTGAATGCTGAACAAACTTCTCACAGATGAAGAAGAGACTTGAAGCCACAGAAATGTAGTTCTACAGAACGGTGCTGAGGATATCATGGACTGAACACCGACGATGTTTTACAGAAATTGGAAACAAAAAGAACGCTTATACTTAACATCAGAAAGTGACAGCTGAAATTTCTATGGCAAAACGAGGAAAGAAGTCTTGGAAAATTTGATTCTCACAGGGCAGATTGAAGGCAAAAGGGACAAAGGAAAATAATTCATAACATACTAAGCGAGCTTAAGTAAACAGATGGTGGAGTAAGGTTTAAGAGAAATAGCAAAATGACAAAATTTATTGAGCTACAAAGGACAGGAAATTGTGGAGAGCCATGATCGTCAATGTTCTGAAGTGACACCTCACATAGAAGAAGAATACATATGCCAAATAATATTTTATTACCGCTTTGATTGTATACATGAGCATTAACGTGGCCTCTTTCAGACTGACACAGAAAATGAAACGACAGTCCTGGATTTTGAAAATAGCCGCCAACCACTTGCCATCTTTTTGAAAGGCTCCTGTTGAACTGGTAAGGATACACTGCGCAGATCCATAGAAATTATCTACGCTATTACACACACGAAAATTATGTCTTCTTTAATATTACTGGATTTTGTGCGCAATGAGCCGGATAACGTATGTCTCATTGATTCTGTCAGAGCCTAACGATCATGTCCATTGCCTCATCAATATGATAGCCAATATGAATGAGAATCACTTGAGACAGGTATGCAGTTGCTTACGAAGCCGAATCAAGACAGTCTCCGAGACTGAGAACGGTATTATCTATTAAGATAATCGTCCCATGACCGTGTGTGGTCGTAGAGTCACTACGCAGCTGAGCACCTGACCAGTTCCTCCCGCTGAAAGCTGGAGAATTATTCACATTCATGTGTAGCGTATCTTGTGTTACTTGTCTAGCGGATACCATTCAGATCCCACCACAACTGATGTCCTCAAACTTGACCGCTCGCCTTGGTTATGTACACGTGGCCGATGATTCAATTGGAAGAAACCGTCGTCGAGGACACTGCCTTCCGTCTATGTATCATTCCCGCTCGGTGTTGCCGTGTCATCACCGCATTGGTTAACTACGTAACTATTGTCCCAGTCTACCCACTGTGTTAGATGGACGTTGACCCTATAAGAAGGGTGACATACCGTGTTTTTAATCCTACTTGGAATCTAGCGACACGCCTCACCAGAAAAGCTTGGTTGCGAGAACCGGTTTATTCTCTCATGACTCCATTATGCGGCAGTTCGAACTGGGCTACATGATCAAAGAAGCACTCATAGAGTTTCCTGATATGATGAACATATGATCATTGTTTTAAATATAATATTTCTTATCGATTTCTTATCGAATATTTTTATTTATATTTATTTATATTATCATTTATTCTCGATTACCTGACGCACACTTGCATATTCATGTATACGCTTCTACTCCTAATGTCATGATAAACAAATACCAGCTTCCCTGTGTCATTTGCTTAGCAAGTAAAACACACCAGAGGAGATTATTACAAACGTCCGAATCTATAAAATGTACAGCGTGTTCGTAAAGTCTCCCTACAATTTCAAAAACATATTACAAAGACAATTCCTGAGACATCTTAATCAGATTTGTTCTATGTACTCAGTAGTTATCAAAGTTTTTAATCATATTGTATTTGTGTATTTCAGGTATCCTGTTGATGAAAGAGGTACTGTTAAATGAACCCCTAACGTTTCCAGACCAGTGGATTGTAAGGGATGGTTCAATTCCTTGGCCACCTCGTTCACCAGATATCACTCCTCTGGACTTCTTTCTATGTAGTAATGTTAAAGATAGCGTGTATCAAACAGAGATACGGGACATCGCTGATCTAAAGCAAAAGATCACTGATGCCATTGCTGAGGCTATGCTACAGCGAGCATGGAAAGAAATTGAATACCGTCTTGATGTGCTTCATGCAACTAATGATGCCCATATAGCGGTGAATTAAGGTAGTTAAAAACTTCAATATCTACTCCTCATTTGGTAACAATTTCCACATATTTGTTTGTTCATCTGCTTTTCTAATCATTTTTTTAAATTGTAAAGACACTTTATGCCCACCCTGGACAAAACATTTCTGTCTCTTGATCTTTTGTCCAGTTGCAGCTCCTCTTCATGAAACTTGTTCTATTAGGAGACTTAGTCAAAGATGACAAGGTCTTTCAATCATTTCTGTTTTTGTATTTTTAATTTTTCAGAAAGATGATATAGAATCTACGTTATTACGTGTAATTTAAATACTTCCTGAATCAAGAATAGAGTTCGTTCAATCACAGCAGATTTCACTGCAACGCAAGTCTCAAATACCCTTTTAAAAATACACTTCTTAAAAATTGCAATTGATCCTAGCTTCATTGAGTGGTCTCTCGTGATGGAGCGGTCTAAATCAAACCCAACTAAAAAGTATGTCTCGCTCCTAAATTACGAAACATGACCGTGTATGGCATGATGACTAATTTTTTATTCTAGAAATGTATTCCCGATTTAAATTAAATCTATTATTATTTGCATATTTTTAAGTTTCCCATAGATTTTATATCAATGGTGCTTTATCCAGATTGAGGTTGGGTGATGAGATCTAAGAGTATTGCTTCCCCTATGCCTCTACAGAAACTCCAAAGGATTTAGCAAAGTAACAATGTTGGCGTGAACAAGTTTTCAACCATAAAACAGCCACAACGCCTGTCATAGTGCAAGTCGCGACTAACACATTGCAACTCCTCATGTCTTTATGGTTCATCTGTTATATAAGAATGAAGTGTCGCTGCCGACACTTGAGTTTGAACATAGATTGCCAGTCAGCAAACACAGGCGATCCCATTGTTGAATTAAGTAGACCACGTGACGATAGAGGAAACGCATATATGTAGGAAGTAGCTGACGACTAATGATCTGCAATTATTCTTCGGATCGCTATTTCTCCTCTATCCTCTATTACTATACAGACCGCTATTCTCTATATTATTTCATTACACGGATTACTATTCGAGTGAGTATTGTCAAGCAAGTAGGGTGAACCGGGGTAATTCCACCCCCAACTTTACAAAAATGGCTGCCAAAGACAAAATAATAGTTTTTACTAAAAGAAAACTTAACACACACATATATAGGTCAAAACAGTTTAATATGTAAAAAAAATTGAACTCATGTAACAGGGTCAGTGAAAAAAACATGTTTTAAATCAATTTCAATATTTACGAAAAAATGGGGCAATTCCACCCCCCATCTTCCTTCCATTCCCTTTGCCTCCTTTGAGCATCAAAAGTGTAAGTAACAATATAACTGGCCTACAGTGTCTTTTCAAAGTCACCTAACATGAACAAAGCCAGCTCTACACCCCACACAAGGTAGCCTAGCCTATTGTTTGACTGAAAAGTTTTCGAAGAGGTTTCTTGACCGGGTTGACGGAGTTTGTTCATCATTGTCGTCATCATCACCATGGGGTGACTGGTTTGACCAGCCCTCATCACTGTCCACGATTTGTAAATCGTCGTCAGAGATGGTAGCATGTTTTTTCTTTCCCTTTCCATTTCTCTTTACTTTCTGCTTTCTTGCTGAGGAAGTTTCATCTTCATCGTTGTTGCCAACTCGGGCTGACCGTTTTGGCTGCCAATCTTCATCACGTTCAGTGTCACAATTGAACTCTAGCTCGGACTCGTCATCAGCAGATATTTCCACTCTGGATTTCTTCCCCTTTCCTTTTCCCTTTCCTTTCCCTCCCTCTTTTTAGCTGGCCCGAGTTTTGCTCTTTTAGGCTGCCTTTCTTCCTCTTCTTGTGCCATCCTCTGAATAAATTCAGCAGATGTCAGACTCTCCCCAAATATCCTGGCAACTGTTTTTCTTTTTGTCTAGGGAGTGGATTTCCCCCAAGAGGCATAGATGATAAAACCCACCTGTTGACTATACTAGGCCTGAAATAGAAAGATTGAGTGTTTCAAAGTGAAGAAAAAAGGGTAACAAATTAGTATAACCTGTGTCAGATTAAGAAAGCAACATCTTGACTCTATGATCTCATCATAAAAAGTGCGAAAGGTGTACTTACTTGATGGATGGAGTAGGATGACGTTTTCAAGCTTGAAGCAGTCAAATTTCCCACCAACATGCCTTCTGGAAAGGAAATGCTATTCAAGGGAAGCAACTCTATTAAATGGACAACTCAAGTTAGGGACGAAACAGCACTCCTGACAGCAGTTATTTCCCATTATATGTAAAGGGGGTGGAATTCCCCCGTGGGTGGAATTACCCCGGTTCACCCTACTATTAGTGCGAGTGATATTCGAAGGCGTCTGACACCAGTATTGTTCAACGGCGTTACTATAGTTGTATCGGCGATTATATAGTCTCTACTACAGCGGGCATTTAAAAAGTGATAACTAGTATTCATTCGCATTCAGAAAGTGGCAACAGGCGTTCGTTGACATCACAAAACCATCAAAGGTTTGATGTAACTTGCGCAGCCCAAGCAGATCTTGAAATTTCACCTATTATGAAGAATAGTTGGCGAGAGCTCCTCGCCTTGAACACCTATTGGGAGTCAAATTCGCTCCAGACTCATATACACAAAATGGAACTCATATATACAAACAATTATTAAATAATGTTAAGAAAACGGTCGGCTTCTTGGACTGCTCCAGGAAGTACCTAACTTCGGCTGCTATGCTCTATCTTTACAAGAGCAAGATCAAACCAAAAATGGATTATCTGGGCTGGAGGTGTCTATTCCGCATTTTCCAGCCCTGATAGAATTGGAATGCGTCTTACCGTCTTTTCTGGGTGATGAGCAATTTTTCATCCTACAATCCCTATCCCGCAGATGGAACGTCGCAAGCCTCTCGCTACTCAACCGTTATCTCCAGGGCAAATATTCCGGTGAATTACATTCCTTAGTTCCACCAGCCCTAACTTTCACAGCTGACACTCGCCATACCATATACTCCGGAACTCATCTTCTTCGTTTCATTCATATTCCATTAGTAAGGAAGAAGTTCCATTCACACAGCATTTTCAAAAGAACCGCTGCTTCGTAGAACAGACTCCGAGAGAATGATTCCCAGATCACTACAATCTTAACCTCGAGGGTTAACCATTATCGTTTCTAAATATCTTCTTAAACTGCACCTCTTACCCATTCCTCTTACGTGCAACAAGCTCAGTCAGAAACGCTCTACCTTGAGGGGATCATAGGTGAAGAATTATTAAAAATGGAACGGTTCATGATTTCCATTATCAAAGGATACGCCTCTTATATAAGGTACACTTTTGTATGACAGTGCATATACTTTTTGCTACAAACACCACCTGTGATGGAAACTAATATCTTTTTGAAAGTCCGAAATCAAGCTGTTCTTTTCTGATTAGTATCATCCATATACTATTGCCATCTATAATTAGCCAGTTGATCACCTGAGTTGAGCATAGGTGTGCTGATTCTTATTTTCTCTTCAGTTGATGTTTGTCAAATATGTGGCGTTGTAAATTCAGAGTACTGTGTTTTTTTATAAAGCAATCCTTCGTCAAAATAAGAAACAAAAGTGAACCTCATCAAAATGATCAATAAATCATTGCCTTACACTGGCAAAAGAGCCGGGCACATTGATAATCGATCAGAACATTACTTCAACGTTTGTATTAACGTTAATAACTTCAGCATGGATGCCTTTCAGTTTCGGTTAACGGCTATATCACGTTAAAACAACGGGTCCTGTACGCTAACCAAAAGTTAAGCAACCTCGAACCAGGCCAGTACCTAGATAGGTAACCGCTTGGTACTAACAGGTGCTGTAAGCTTGGATGTGCGGGTGGTGTAATGGATAATGGCTCGGAATTGTTAATCGGAGAGCCGAGTTCTAATTCAAGTTTGGTTCGTTATAATCATTTACGTACAAATGGGGAAATGTATGAGATTTGGGGTATCGACTCATATATATATATATATGTGTGTGTGTGTGTGCGCGCGCGCGCGTGTGTGTATGAATCGAAGCACCAAAATTATTCTCCAAGCTTGATAGATAAATGTTACCATTTCATGAGAAAGTTAATGTAGCGGTTTCTCTTTTTCTTCAATACGGTTTTACTTTCAGAATAGCCTGGCTGGCAGATAAGGCGAGAGAATAAAGTAGACCTATAGCGTGCAGCATGGGAGAAGGCAAAAACGGATCCAAGAGATAATTATAAAGAACAAATTTAGAATATAGATAAGGATATAAATAATACTATTAGTAATTAATTTATGTATTTTATATTATTTTATTTTATTCATGTTGGATATTATTATTATTATTATAATTATTAATTTAAACCTGTGATGATTATTATTTTTATGTGATGATGATGACTGCTGTCTAAAATGATATGACTCTCAGACATTTTGCAGTAACTCTTTTAATTCTGAACACCCTCTACTTTACCCGGTCTATTAGCTTGTTCAGTCCTTTAAGGAAAACATTGGTCTATGTCATTCTATTTTATTTTTACTATTGGCTCATCAGTTATTTCTTCCTTCTTTTCTTTTCTATCACTTTCTCCCTTTCTCCCTCCCTTTCTCCCCTTCTCTCTCTATTAATTTTTTTCTTTTCATTTTTCTTTTTTCTTTTCCCGTTTTTTTTTCTATCTGTCTTGACGGATCGATTCCATTTCTAAAAAAGACCTTTCGGTCTGAAGAGATGAATATAAAAAAATATTCATGAAATAAATTGTAACCGATATGGATTTTTAAGGTTTTCTTGATTTATTATTATAATGCTTTGCAACTTACATTGAGATTAATGTCCTCCTTGGAATTATTCCTACCAATTACAAATTATATATATATATATATATATATATATATATATATATATATATATATATATAATTTAATTCACAGACAGTACTGTTTCGTTGTATCACAGCTCCTCAGTGCGACTAGACATCCGAATGCCTCAAGCCAGGATTGAAACACAACTGATTTGGTGTCAGCCAGAGCTATCTTCACTCGGTAGAGTTACACAACTAAATCTAGCGTATTGTTTTTACAAATGTAAACAAATGCCCATCAGCCAAAGTGCTCCATTCATTTTACTGAAGAGCTTTGCATTAGTGCAGGTGGCTGTTGTTTATAGAATTAGCTTATCACTCAACAGTGCTCAATTGAAATGTATTTTCAAGAGCTAAATTATGTCATTCACAGATATATATATATATATATATATATATATATATATATATATATATATATATATATATATATATATATATGTATGTATGTATGTATGTATGTATACCACGCGTAACAGCAAAATATTCCAAATCGTGTAAAAGCAAAATTGTCCATTTGTTAGATTAAGCTTTGCATCATTGTATCTTAGAAATGATTAAATGTAACACTATTGGACTCTACTTAAGAATGTATAATTACTCTCGAAGCTTAAAATAAGGATCCTAAGGAAATCGATCATAAACGAAAATGATATTAATTAATCACAGCTAAGGATCAAAAGCTCATGAAGGATTGAAATTAAGTTCAAATATATATTTATTCCATGATCATTTTCCAAATTATTCAAGACGATGTTCGCCCACTCGAACCTTCTAACTTTTTGTCCTGGAGTATGAATGTTGGTACCATTACTGAAGGCCTCAACGATCTTTTCCTCTCACCATTGTTTAGTT
The DNA here is from genome assembly GCA_964036315.1 of Acanthosepion esculentum. Taxonomy (NCBI): domain Eukaryota; kingdom Metazoa; phylum Mollusca; class Cephalopoda; order Sepiida; family Sepiidae; genus Acanthosepion; species Acanthosepion esculentum. The sequence continues at coordinate 106,003,973 of OZ038476.1, read as the reverse complement.
GGGAAGTAGGTGAGGCTGACACAATACGATTCTAACCTGTTCTATTTCTAGCTGAACAATTTAAAGGGTGTTTGAGCTATTATTACGACAAATGGTGACAAGATGGCTAAAAGCCTTATCTGAAAATTTGGAAAAAAGAAACTCAGTCAATTTCGTGGTTTTCAGATATTAAACATTTTGTGGATGGACAATCGTGCTTTTACACCCGGGGTGTCTGTGTATATATATATATATATATATATATATATATATATATATATATATGTGTGTGTGTATGTATGTATGTATATATATATATATGTATGTATATATATATATATATATATATATATATATATATATATATATATATGTATGTATGTGTGTGTGTGTGTGTGTGTGTGTGTGTGTGTGTGTGTGTGTGATTATGATGCCATTTATTTGTAAGAAGGAACTGGCATGAACTGAAAATTGTTTTGATAAAGAAAGAATTGACAAGAGGACCTGTGAGTGAGGTCCAGGAGTTTCATTTTTATATTTTTAAATGCCATGTCGCTTCAAGTCGTCGGAGGTGATCATATCTCTCTACAGCATTCTTTTTCTTTAATACCTTAATAAATAAATATTACCATTTCTTGAGAAAGTTAATGCAGTGTTTTCCCTTTTTTTCAATACTGTTTTAGATTCAGAATAGCCTGGCTGGCAGAGAAGGCGAGAGAATAAAGTAGACCTATAGCGTGCAGCACGGGCGAAATAAAATAAAAAAACGGATCCATGCCTTTACTAAGGGAACGCAACAGACCAATCGAGGATTTGATATCTACTCGCAGTTCTTACTTGTCGTTAGGCAAGGCAGTTATGTTATATAAATTCTTCTACTTTTATCTGTGCTCGAACTCTGACGTCTGGCACCATCTCAGTCACTACAATTATACTTTCCACTTTTCATACTAAACAGATCTAAATTTATCGACGCCTCAATATGTGCTGCGCTTAGTTTTGGAAAAAAAACAAACAAGGCTAAATGGAGGCGGATTAATTAGGAAGATTGTGAGGTAACAGCCTTGCCAATGAGGGGGGGACCTTCCGTCTTTGACAATCAATATTCGCAGTCCTTCCCTTTCGACTGGATCCGACCACTTACCAACAATAACAGTGGGAATAATAAACGTAACAGTTTCAACTACGTGACAAACCACAGAAATAGATTCTTTCTATTCTGACCAATCCTCTATCAAGTACCCGGATATGAGTAGACCACAATTAGCGGTCGAAATCTGACATTTTCTGATCACTGTTCAAACTACGCTCTATGCCCACGGCGAGGTCTCGCCCCAATTAATTTCAAAAGATTTTCTCAAAGGAGTGGTTGGCATGGTCAATAATTGAGAGTTGTCGCAAATTCAAGCGCATTATAGATTGCCTTTACCTTTTAGGCGGCCTGGAAATGTCAACAGCATAACTGAATGTGAACGGTTCAAATTCGAGAGAGTTCAAAATTCGTTGAAATATAATTGGCTGAAGCATTGACGATTCGTAGGTAAGATATTTAAATGTAAACTTAATATCATGGTTTATATTACATATCATTGGATGTATGTAGGATAGCTGTTTGTTTGCGACAAACTAAGCTACGCATATATAAAATATTATCACGGTTATAGTGGCATTATTATTATTATTATTATAATTATTATTATTATTATAATTATTATTATTATCAATTCCATGACTGTCTCATTACTGTAATATAGTACGATATAAGTATTAATTCACGAATATATATATATATATATATATATATATATATATATATATATATATTATAATTATTTAAAAACAATATGATTCCATCGCTACATAGGAATTATCGTGTTTTTGAAACATGAGAACTCTTATGTAACGATGGAATCATATTTTTTAAAAAATTATTATAATATAGGCTCTACTTGTGTATCGTGCACTGTTTTTTTTAAAATAATAACAAAAATACTAAAGAACTTTGGATTATTAACCTAACAGTTATTTCCTATTTTTCTATATACTCACACACACACACACACACACACACACACACACACACACACACACACACACACACACACACATTTGATATGTGTGTATGTGGAACCCTGTATTAAAAATTCAATAGATTTAAGTAATATTATTACAGCTTCAAATGAACAAATTATTGTGCAAAATGTAGACTCAAGTTTAATTGAATTAACCTATCAGTGAAGTTTTTGCAAACGCGCTGAAGCGTTTGAAAATTCAAACAACTATGTTTATTGTCTGCTAAGAAATTTGAGTGATCAATCCAGAAAATGAATACAATATTATCCCTCCTAAAAATAGGTATTTAAAATTGGGAAAAATAGTTTTATCCAATAAACTGAGTTTAGTAAAATCTCACTTGCAGATTTTGAGAGCCTATATTTCTCTATAAATATCATCACTTAAATTAAAAACGCAAGATTTCAGGTTTTCGTAAACCTTTGTCAAGGGTCAGTTTTTCGTTCTTGTGGCCATGCCGAATTCTCAAAACCTTTCATATAATTTATTACTCAGCATTTCACACATTTTATTCGACTAACTTCTTACAAAGCCTAGCGATTTTAACGTAAATTGAGCGCACTTGAAACATACAAACAGAATTATGTAAACAGAAACTTTAGTAGAAGTTATAATTTAGCCTTTCCTGTCTGTTTACTTGTTTACTATTAAAAAATACACGCATTCATAAAACGACGTAAATACATCACACTCTCCTTATGTAGAAGAAATTATGATTCTTCTATCATACTAACGCAATTGATTCCGTAGTATTGTAAAGAGAGAAAAACAAAATATGTGTGTGTGAATTTGTTTCACAGGGATCTTTGTAAGTCGTTTCTTTCAATTTGGAAGAAAACAAATACTTAATTCTAAAATGTATTCAAGTTTGTAGACCCGTATTTGAAGATCGTTTATTTCTTCGTTTTTTACGCGCTTATTCCTTCGTTTTTGACACGCTTATTCCTCTACACACGCTCCCCATATATATATATATATATATATATATATATATATATATATATATATATATATATACGCTACACTGATTAGAATAGGACATAATTTATTACGTAGAAAATACTTTGAAGGAATCCTGATAAATACTTTACCATCAATTATTATGATCAACTTTTATAAAATCCATACTTAAAGAATCTAAGATCTGTCTACCTACAACCACAACCGGTGTAACCTAAATTATTTCACTCTCACACAAGACATCCTCCAATCAGCATACAGACATAAATAAAAATACCCACTGGACGCACAAAGACACACACCCTCACACATTATACACAAAATCCCGCAGAGAATTGTGATACACAAAAACACAAGAATTATACACACGAACGCTGCTTGATAGTACAAATAGACGTGAGGTATACTTAACCAATGAAAAACAAACAGCAGAAAAATAAATTTAAAAACATATATTTTCTCCTCCATATTTCATTATGTGATGAAGCTTAAATAAAAGCAAAATATGTTAAATTTATAAACGTTTCCAATTTGTTCCTCATCCTATCAAATATTTCGGTGACATAGCCGCAAGCGCACTTACAACTTAGGGTCTTCTTATAACCTGAAGAGCCTAAGGCGAAGGCGCGTGCGTGCCACCGAAATGTTCTCTTTTAATACGATCTTAGATTGCTCTGTTTTACATCTAACATTTTCAGTATCTTTTATTGTTATTATCTCTTATTACTCTCGTTTTATGGAATTCTCTCGATACATCTATCAATGATGGGTGGCTGCTCATTTTCAGATTATGCCGGTGTGTTAGTGTGTTGAGCGAATCCCTGTTGTAGATGCCTGCTCAGGCACATTTCTCTTTCTTCAACACGTCCAGAGCCAATATATATATATATATATATATATATATATATATATATATATATATATTAGATGAAATGTATTAAATCTGGCAAATATATTCATATAAAATATTAAATTAAAATATTTGCCAGATTTAATCCATTTCATCGAATATATTGTCATTGTTTACGTTAGGTTACATTTCAGAGAATGTGTGTTTAAAAGCAGTAATTTGGACTTTATCAACCGGAAAGTTGTTTGTGGCTGACTGGTTAACAGCACATAAGCCGATATGTTGGTTTCCGCAAGGGATACCGGTTCGTTTCCTGTCGGAGAACAGCTATTTTCTAAGAAATTTCCCGAACATTCAGGCCGGCAAATGTAATTAATACTGTTTCATTAAAACAGTGCATTTCATCAAATAAGTTGTATACATTAAAATACCGTGTAAACAGAAAATATATAAATATTTTTAAAGAATTAATGTATTTTATTTTTTAAGCCAACAATTTTATTACTACAAACGTTATTTCTCGAGTTCGAATGCTAGAGCTGACTACATTTTGTTTATTGAGTTTTCTCGAGTGCATAATTCTAACCTTGTGTTTTCTCACCCCACCTTATCTTTCGAAAAAGAAGTCACACTTTGCTTTTGAAATTTTCTTAAAAATCATTTAATCACCAGTCACTTACCATCGCCTGAAGAACAACAGTGCCGAAACACGAAAGCGATTTCAACATTTTTGTTCTAATCTCTTATAATGCAAATAATAATAATATATTGCTCTACTTTGTCTTGAGGACTTTTTTTGTAAAAGTAAATGCTACGAACAGTTGAATTTCACTCCATCTGTTCTTTCTCTCTTTTGTAATGGAAGACGGCGAATATGATGACTTGCTGCCATGTGTAAGTATAAATCGCTTTACCGAAATTCGCCCAAAGGGTGCTCTGTCTGTCTGTCTGTCTGTCACTTTATTTGCCAAACTATTTTTTTTTTGTTTGACTAATTTATAGTATTTACTTATTTGTCTTGTGTTCTAATGTTTATAACATAATCTGTAACTCTGTAAGTTCGTTTAGTTGGAAATCTTCCTTCCAAAAAACAAAAAAAAATCGTCTTGGACAGTACTTGAACCTACGTCGTCGATATTCTTATGTTCTAGTGAGACGAATATTTTGCTAGATAAAATAGACTAGCGTGGAAATTGTCTGGCTGTATCTTTCTTCGCGTTGTCTTTCATTTCATTGAAAGCAAGTACCCCAAGCCCGTTGTTGGCGGTAGGGGGAATTGAGTGCCCCCCCCACTCTGCCTTCTTTGAAAGAAAGGGCTTGGTGTTAACGTCAGCATTTAACTATTCACTAAGTGACCATGAGAATGGAAGACGGCGAATATGATCGCTAACTGCCATATGTAAGTATAATCATATGCTATATCCACAATACAGTATAACCAATTTTTGAGAATAGGACTTATACAAGTTAAAAATTAATGTAATGGAAGGGAAAAATACAAATATCATTCCAGTCTTATCCCTCGGTAAATATGTCTTCTGGTGTTACCTTGGACTCCTTGTCAGCTGCTGCCTGCTATTTTATTTTTGTCCTTTGTGTTATACGTAATAGGAGTAGGTAGGATTTCCTACTGTCCGGTCAATACTCCTCCCCCTTCTTTTGGACAAGACTATAGGCTCACACCTTGTTTCTTGTTAGGAAGGGGTTCCCGGAACTATCTCTCTTTCTCTCTGGCCTCTGTACTAGTGCTGCCGTGTTTCTCCCGTGATGTGTTCAGTCTGTGGCATTACCTCTTCATTCTGAGTGTAGACAGTTGACAGTTGACAGTTTTCCGACTGGTAGTTAGGAGCCCTATCTCTTGCGTAGCGTCTTGAGCGACCGCTCTGATCAACAGTTGATTAATACCGGGGTGTCTGTAGTGCCATGTCGCGCATGAAAAGATGTCCCTGCATTCATTCCGGTGGGAAACCCTGAGGCCACATTATGTTGCAGGCTGTGCCAGTTTCTCTCTGCCCACCTCACGGTCGAAAACCGTTTGCTTCTTTTACTTCAGGCCTTCTCATTTTTACAACCACAATTTTCACATGATAACTAACGACGATCAGTAAAGAAAACCTAAACCAGGCCTTAAAAAATCACCTAAAACCTTTAACATTTCATTTTCCAACATCCGTGGACTTAGAACAAATTTCTGCAGTGTGGAATCTCTCCTCATTGCGAACTGCCTGGATATACTGGCTCTGTGTGAGACCAATCTTAATTCGTCTATCCCCTCCTCTGACCTCTCGATCCCCGGATACCTTCCCCTCCTTAGAAAAGACTCTCACACCCACATGCATGGCCTTGTAGTTTACGTCAAGGTCCATCTCCCGCTGGCTAGAGAGTTGTCTCTTTAATCTCCAGACCATTCGTACATGTGTCTCCGGATACCTCTTCTCAATGCTGTAAGCTACCTCCTTTTCCTTTATCGCTCACCATACTCCCAAGACTGTGGTATAATTGAATGTATTGCTGACAGCATTGACAAGGCTCTCTCTATCTCCATCCGTTTGCTCACATATTCGTGTTTGGTGATTTTAACGCCCATCATACCAAGTGGCTCGAAAACGCTACTACTGACCCTGCAGACATTCAAACTTTTAATTTTTCAATTTCTCAATCCCTCACGCAGACAGTCGACTTCCCAACACGTTTCCCCTACAACCGGGACGTTAAGGTTTCTCTTCTCGATCTATGTTTTATCTCCATCCCCGAGTCCCGTAGCGCCACGAAGCTCTGCCCTCTTGGCAATTCTGATCATGCTGTTGTGTCTATCAACATCCCATATTCAACTCCACCCCCAGAAAAGAACCTCCTACCACTAGAACCTCGTTCTGCTATCAAAGAGCAGACTGGGACTCGTTCCGGGATTTCCTTCGCGATGTCCCCTGGGGTTTTGTCTTTACGCTCCCCGTTCAAGAATGTGCTTCCGAGGTCTCCTCCAGGGTTAAAACTGGTATCGAGGCTTTCATCCCCTCAAGGAAATATAAGGTCAAATCGCCCTCCTCCCCTTGGTTCTCCGCTGCTTGTTCAGCTGCCATTGCCCATAGGAACTACTTTTTCCACATATATCGAAGTGACATGTCTGACTGCAATAGACGTCTCTTCGTCTCTGCCCATAACGAGTGTAAGCGTGTCCTCAATGAAGCAAAATCACTATCTTTTGCTCGAATGAAAGAACGTATTGCATCTCGCAAATTCGGCCCCAATGATTATTGGCGTCTCTGCAAGAGAGTACTTAACAATAGTAAACCCTCTATACCTCCTTTGTTCAACTAGTTCGAAGTTCTGACCTCTTCTGCCGACAAGGCTGAATGCTTTGCTCGGAGATTCTCATTCAATTCAACGTTCGATTTCCCCTGAGGCTCTATTGAGCGAGCTGCACATTACCCCGTCATCGGTAGTGGGCATTATCTCTAATTTAGACCCCCCACAAAGCTAGTGGTGGAGATGGGATACCAGCCATTGTCCTGTAGAAATATGCGCCTGAACTGGCCCTGCCCTCTCCAAATTATATAACTACTGCCTCAATGAATCTTGTTTTCCAGACTTTTGGAAGTCCTCATCCATTGTTCCTGTCTTTAACAACTCTGGTGACCCTTCTGATCCTTCTAATTACCGTCCTATCAGTCTCCTATGCCTCTTCGGCAAAGTCTTCGAAGCTTTAATCAACACCGAAGTGGTTAAGCACCTTACATTCCATGATCTGCTCTCCGACAAGCAATATGGTTGCCGCTTTACCCGTTCTACAGATGATGTGCTTACGGCCATCACTGAAACTGTTTACCAAGCCCTTCACAATAACGGAGAAGCTCGAGCCGTGGCTCTAGATATCATCAAAGCGTTTGATAAGGTTTGGCATGTCGGCCTTCTTCGCAAGCTTCAGGGTTATGAAATTTCAGGTTGATTGTTTGACCTAATACAATCATTCCTGTCAAACCGTGTATTGAAGGTCGTTCTCAACGGATTCTCCTCCAGCTCCTATCCGACGAACGCAGGTGTCCCCCAAGGCTCCATCCTTGGCTCTACTCTTTTCTTTATCTTCATCAACGATCTCCCTGATGTCATAGATTCCAAAGAAGGCATCTACGCGGGTGACACTACAATTTACTCCTGCCTCAAAAACAAATCTAGTGTCGTTGACAAAACTAACCTGTCCGTTCGTCTCGAAAAGGACCTCCAATCGGTTGTGAACTGGGGTAGGAATTGGCTGGTTAACTTTAACACCTCAAAAATAAAACTACTCTCTATTACTCATCACAGATAACCATCAAAGCCCCATCCCCCATATGAGAATATCTGACGCTCAACATCTAGAGAGTTCCTCTTTGCGACTACTCGGCCTCACATTGCTGACCTGAGATGGAACAAATACATTGAGTCAATAGCTTCGTCCACCGCAAGGAAAGTTGGCTCCCTGTGCCGCGCCAGGAATTTTTTCTCGCCAGAGTCGATACTTCAAATCTACAAATCAACCATTCGACTTTGCATGGAGTATTGCTGCCATATATGGTCCTATGCCCCTTCTGTTTGCCTCAAGGTTCTTGATAAGATCTAGAGCCGGATATGCAATGCAGTTGGCCCTGATCTGGCATCTCGTTTGCAGTCACTCTCTCACAGATGTGCCGTCGCCTCCCTCTGTCGTTTTTACAAATACTTTCATGGTAACTGCTCCGATGAGCTGCTTTCGCTGTTTCCCAGACTTCATGAATTTAAGCGTTCTACTAGGCTGGCATCTCGCTGACACCATTTCACTGTCGAAACTGTTAAATGTAGCCGTCTCTTCTACTCCAGTAGCTTCATGTCTCGCACCTCTCGCCTGTGGAACTCCCCCTTTTCCTGTTTGCCTGATAGCTATAATCTCCAAGTATTCAAATGTAATGTCAATCGACGTCTCTAGATGCCTTGATCTATCCCCTTGCGTGCTAGTACCTTCCCGCCTTGCTTGGAGTGAAACGTTTTAAATATATATATATATATATATATATATATATATATATATATATATATATATATATATATATATATGTATATATATATATATATATATATATATATATATATATATATATATATGTATGTATATATATATATATATATATATATATATATATATATATATATATATATATATATATAGGTTGTTCCAAAAATGTACTCACTTTTGAATTCGTCGCCAGTTTGAATATTTATAAAGATGAAAGTAATTCCATATAATATTTAATTTAAACCTTTAATCAATTTAAGTCAATAAACTTTTTTAATTTCAAGTTGGTTTGCATGTCAATAAACGCTGAATTTGTCTTTTAAGCAGTGAGTACATTTTTAGTGACACCCAATTTCGTTTCTTGATGAAATTCATCAAAGGCAAATTTAGAAATTTATTTGGAAATCTATTGGGAATCATGTATTTCTAAACTCAGAAATAGTATCGGAAAAAATAACATTATGCGTTTAAGTTTTAATTAGAGAACATTCTGAAATAAATCGAAAATCTTTCCACATTAAGTAAATGGAAACTATGGAGAACGCTAAGTGATGTAAATTTTGGCATGTTAAACGAAATTGAATTATTATTATTATTATTATTATTATTATTATTATTATTATTATTATTATTATTATTATTATCATAATAAAGGTTATGTATCCCCATTTTCCTTTAATTTTTTAACATTATGGTCATACATAAATATTCCGATATTTTTATCTTGTGATTTCTTTTATTAATATTATCTCTGCTGATATAATTCTTTTTATGTGAATGTTCACACATAAATAGATACATAGATAAATACAAACACACACGAATATATATATATATATGTATATATATATATATATATATATATATATATATATATATATATATATATATATATATATACATATATATATATATATATATATATCGAAATTCCTATTAATTCCTGTCCACACATTCACGAATGTAGAATCTTTGATTTGCGAAACGACTTCCTGAACAGACTTATAAATAATATATGAAAGCGGCATCCAATTTAATGACGCCTCTCACTGTAAAGTTCTGAGAACTTCCATTCACTAAGGCATCTGTGGAATAGTATTATCGAAAATCTCTCGACGCTATAAAAGCTTTGTATAAATTTACGAACATTAACCGAGTCAGACACGCGTCTAAAATGTAAGGCGCACAGGTTGAAGCAATCATTATAAATTCGTTACACGTTTCTTAATCAACAATCTAGAAGAACACTTGTGTTTTTTTAGAAACTTTCGCCTAGTGTAGACTGCAATAATTACTGTATGAATTTTTGAGGGGGAGGATTTATCTTTCCTTACATGCGGAGTATTGTCCTCATCATTGTTGTGGATTTAGTGGCATAGACATTGTGAGTTCAATCCCTAGGCTGGCCAGTGTAACTTAGGACTCATGGAAAATAGCAGCCGATGTTACAAAATGACCTCATCTCAGTCGTTAACTGGAGCAAAAGATGGCTTGTTAATTTGAACGCCTCCAAAAATAAACTTCTCTCCATTAATCATCTGAGAGACCCCTCTCTGTTTTCCATCAGTATGGCTTATGCTAACCTTCAGGAAAGTGATTCGTGAATTCACGGGCTAACATTTTCACCTGACATGAAGTGGAAAGACCATACTGAATCCATTGCTAGGTTAGCTAGGTCAGAAAGTTGGATTATTGTGTCGTACGAGACAATTAATCAGAATTAAGCAAGTACAGAAATTAGACAATGGCAAATGTGATGCAGATACGAACGTGCATTGGAATAGCAAAGGATGCCCTCCAGAAGCTAAACCAATTATCAAGAAACAGAAAAAGATTCCGTTAGAAGCAAGCAAAAAGAGAGCTAAACTATCTCTCTTCTCAGATGGCAGAGGATATTGAACAATTTCCTCAGATGAAACTAAAAAAGACAATTTTGTTTTGTTTATTTTACGGCATATCAACCCATTGGGTCATTTAATGTCGAAATGTAATATTTTTCTCAATAAAGTTTTCTATTTAAAGAATCAAAGTTTTTGTTTTATTTTAAAATAGTAAGACTTCTGTTAGTTATGGTTATATATTTTAAAATTATATTTTTTAAAATCAGTTTAATTTTCTTTTAGAATCTGGAATATATAAAACGAATCAGTATTTTGAAAAAGTTATTTTAAGTTCGTTATTTTGTAGTACATTAAGCGTATTGAATTAAAATTGCTGCAGTTTATCGGTATGTGTTTTATGGTGAATTGTTCTTAGTATGCCAGACATACCAGAGCATCTTTCCTTTTTAGGATATACGAATAGTTTATGGGGTTAAGTCCAATATGGAGCCTGGGCATAATATCTTCTCTTCTAGTTTGGTGTTTCTGATGCCATTCTCCTATAGTTGGTTTAATTTTGTATAGTTTATTGTTTGAGCAGAAGTAAAAAAAATATATAGTTTTAGAGAAGGATGTCAAGAATACCTTCGACTAAACATTTGATCTATAAAGAAGTTTTAATGAAAACCGGAACTAAAAGGACACTTATAAATACAATCCGAAAGAGACAATATCTCTAGGACATAATGAGCACGGAAGGTGGGCTTGGTATATTTAACCCTTAGAGAACATGCATTAGGCAAGAGAAGCAGCGGGAAATATTGTATAACCTACAAGTTTGTTTAATCACAGCGGAAAGTTTACATTGTTAAACATTACCATAGGATGTATATAGATGAATATATTAATCTTCACTTAATGTTTTCTGAATAGAAAAAGACGCCATAGTAGTGTCGAATTTGCGTTTTTTTTTCAATCATTTCATCACACACTTACCGGGAATGCCACTATTACACAGGGAATTACAGGAAGTGAAAGTGAAGAAGACAGAAGATAGCGATTGATGTTCTATTAAAATTTCTGAAGATTGTAGTTATCAGGGGAGCAAGTAAACGGGAAGGAATTCCACAGATGGGAAGTGAGATTAGAAATTCAGTAAAATCAAACATAATATTCAGTTTTATGAGAAACATCTTAAATAACATAAAACTTGAAGAAAATTTATGTCACCCTTTACAAAAAAAAAGGAATTTTTTTCTTCGTGTCAACCTCATTATTTTAGTTACACTCGAACATCTTGCCTGTTATATCCTCCGACCTCCCTCAGACATCTTACACAGTAACTTTCAGGGAATTTGGCACCAATCCTTTTATTCAGTCCAGGTGGGGGAATTTTTCTCATTTCGCTTTCAATGCTTACCGATACATGGTTTACTGTATTAAAGCATAGGTTTCTTGGATGTCGTCTGTTCAATCCCTGGTTCAAGGCAGAACAATCATGTATTTTGTTTAGTGGTCTTACGGCTCAACCCCGTTGAAACATTGGTTCCCGTACGATCATCGAAGTTGAGCGACGTCGATCCTGGCCAGTATCTAGATGAGTAACCGCTTGTGAATGCCAGATGCTGTAAGCTTAGATGTGCGGGTGGTGCAATGGATAAGGTCAGGGAATTATAAATCGAAGAGCCGAGGTACAATTCCCATTGGGTTCGTTATATTCACATGCACAATTGGAAAAGGTATGAAACTACCTCCCCAGCTTTGGGTTAATTAGTAAGACTTGTATTACTAAACCATTATTATCTCCCCCAAAAAATTCGTACAATTTAAAAATTATTTCTTGCCTCACCTAACTTCAAAAGTGTTAATAAACATAAAAAAAGGAATAAATCAATCAATCTTGTTCAGTGAGAGAAACAGCCAGTCGACAAATAACATAGACATATATACTAGATATAGATGATACGAGATATCTCTTAAGCAGAGAAAATGAAACGAGGAAAATTTACCGGTGTATTGAATAATGAGCTCGGATCAAAATTCCGAACATAAAAATGCCTAAACTCCGGAGTACAGAACTGTTGAAACGTAGTGTGGGTATAACAGTAAAAGATGAGGATTGTTTAAAGGGATATATTAAGACGAAGAACACTTGGCAAAAAAAGAAACGTTATATTTTCCAATAACAATTCTAACTTATCATTGTCAACGGAGAAAGACCTCCGAATGTATTGACCCCGAACGGAAAATTATGTGTGAATATGTTTCTTTTGCCGGTTATCACTGGCTTTCTTGCGAAAACCACTTTCTACCATCACGCCTCCCTTTACGTTCAACGTTCTTGTCGCTTAAGCAGAGACAAATAATTACGACACTTCAAAGGTTACGGCGTGATCTCCTAACGAGATTAATGTTTGCTCTTATACAAATATTCCAAAGAGGAAATTGCCTTTGACAGCAGTCCCGTTGATAGAAAGGGAACCTATCTTTCTTGTGAATTTCTTTGGGAGATTTCCCCTGACCAAAATATAGTTTATAGCTACGACCAAGATTTAGAAGCAGACAAAAGATCAAAAGGCAAATCCATGAAAAGATTAAGTTGGGTTATAACGCTTTTATAAGCAAAACTATCTCTGCTCTTAGGAATTGTATTCGAAACTTGACTTCCCTCTGAGTTATTGGGCGCCTGCAGTTATAATATCATTCCAATAAATATAACTTCTTTATGTGCTGTCTCTTCAGAACGTATGCGATCATGACTATTCACAATTTCCTGTCCTGTCCTTTTCTTATTTTCCCTAAATCTTGCTCCACCATCTATTTACTCAAGCTCACTAATTATGTTATGCGTTGTTTTCCTCTTTTCCACTTTGCTTGTGAGTATCAGATTTTCTAAGCCTTTTTTCCTCATTATATGCTCGAGAAGATTTTTTGTCCTTCATAATGTTAAGTGTAAGTTTCCTTCTTGTTTTCATTGGTCCATTGTATTTTCAGCATCCGGTAGAACCAAATTTATGTTGTTTCAAGTCTCTTCTTCATCATCTCTGAGATTGATCTGCATTCACTGATATATAGGAGGACAGATATCACGTAAAAGTTCAGTAATCTTTTTTTTTCTCTTTCTCGTCCTTAATGTTCTGTCTAGCTTTTGGAATGCATCTAAGTACAAGACTGTAAAAAGAATAGAAAGTTAAGATAAAGTAATACCTATTAACTGTAAGAAGATAGAATGTATAGTCGCCAGCGAAATTTTGATTGATTGACTTGTTTGTTTAATGGCATATTAACTCCTTATGGGTCATTTAATGACGAAATTCTTCTTGGTATATTTGAAGTAATAACAATATGATATACGTTATTATGCTTTCACAATTGAGTACGTGGTAGATGATACTCAGCTTTTCTGCAAATACATATATGTGTAGACATAATTACTAGAGTTGGTGATATGTGTGTTTTAAGTTGTAAATTTGTTGATGTTATCTTTTGGAAAACAGTTCGATTTAAGAAATGTTAGGATATTATTTGGATTAATGTCATGAAAGTTCTTTCATGTTGGTTTGATTTTGTTTAGTGGCATATCAATGGGTTATTTGTCGGGAATTAACTGAACCTGTGATATCCAGGAAAGTTATGGAGCGTGGAAATAGAGCAATATAGCCGTGTCGACTAAATAAAAGGTTTGGTTCCAAATTCTAACATATATCACCTGAAGAAGGCCGGAGAGTATAACGACCGAAACGTCAGGATTATGGCAATAAAGATGAGTACCACAGTCTGAACGATGTAAATATTCATGATTAAGTTTGGCACATTTATTCTTTTTCTAGACCGCGTGGTTAATCCTTACATACAGGGTGAGCCAGGTATTTGAGAACGTACCTTCAGTTGATCTTAAATTACAAACTACCTAAAATATTATTAGGAGGAATACACCATTCACTTTTCTCTTTTAGACGTATCGTTAACATTTACGTATTAACTACCAGCTTGACTCAGGCAAACTGTCGTATCGTCGAGGTGAATGATACACAGAGAAGAATGAGTGCTTAATATATTTATTCAGCACCAGTATCCGGTGTCAGCAGATACATACAAAAAACACAGAACAATAAGTTACAAGCAATTAACAAGACAACTTACAAGGAATAGAGGAGGGTCAAATGCTGTATAGCCAAACGAAGTAAAATCAACCTGAATATCAATCAGCTTAGTATCAACTTATTAATCATCTGTTGAAGTCCTTAATCGTAGACTATTTAAGTCTATGAGCCAGGCCATGTACTTATTGTCATGAAAATGACTACACCTGTTTTAAGCTATTACTCCAAATTTTCACGCAATGTATTAACTATGAAGCTCAGTAGAATAATGAACATTCTTGTACTGTCTTTAGTAACTATAAAACTTTAATATTGTATGTATGCATGTGTGTTCCCGAGATACAGCTTAAAAATTACATAATATCCAACCAATTTAGAATCATATTGTCTCTAGAAAGTCTATCGAGTACAGTAATCGGCGTTCACTTTTGGACAAACACCCTTGGAAACGGCATAAAACAATCTATACTTCCCCATACTCCGGGTTAAATAGCAGGGCAGACTTGGGTGGCAAGCAGACTTAGTGAAGCACAACTTTAAATTTAAAACCAGCCTGAAGATAGACGGGCTCAGTCAGGTTATCTTGCCCTAAACACGTGCATTGCTGCTACGACAGCAGTACGTGGGGTGACCTGACAAGTCTAATAGGTTTCAATATTCTTGCATAACTTATACAGAAAGAAGAACTGCAGGAAAACGAGTAATGATTTAATGTAAACCTAATAGCGAAATATGATGTCTTGCGTTATTTCTTGCCAAAATTATTTTAGCAAAATAAATTCTCTTTGTAACAAACTATTAACCTTGTAACTGTCAGCATCGATCATTATTTTGGGTTGCCGTTTCACAAGATATGGGCGAATGAGAAAATTAGAAAGAACGATATCGTGGCGACTAGAGATTTAAAAAAAATACCTAAGACACTTTTTTTATTCGAAAAACAAAGTAAACGATGTTGAAGAGGTGTTGAAGATTATATATTGGGTTTGAATGTGTGTCCTTTGAAGGAGGAGGAATAAAACTTCAATCAGATGTAACAAAAGTTGAATTTGTCAAGCATGTAATGAACGTTAGGAGCAAAAATAAAAACAGTTGATAAAAATAATCATTTTTTTTTTGTCAAAGCGATCACATCATTCATAACAAAAAAATCTATTAAGGAAGAAAAGATGTCGATATTTTCAAAGCCTTCGTGACCATGAACTTTTTAGTTCCACTGATCAGATAAAAGGAAAATTTTAAGAAGTGAATATGGAAATTGATCCTCCGAAGTAAAAGATTATTACCAGCTCTTTGTCTTTTATGTCCAATGTTCCTGCAACTTCTTGTCTTTTGTTGCACTGAGCAACTTTTAACCGACTTTCTCACACAAAGTCATCAAGTACTTTACTCGTCATTTCACCTTACGTCTCTTAACATCATTATGCACAATGCCTGTTAAATACTCCCGGTACTGTTTCCTCGTCATGAGTCCCATAATTTTAAACTGTCGCCTCCTGATTATAACTTTAAGTTTATTTTCCTTAAAACTCCCTCTTTGCGAAAACTTCAGTGCTTGTTATTTACAGAATCTGTAGGTAAACCGACATAATTCTCGGCTCAAGTCTCTCCTTCATATGTCGAAAAATTGTTCAACATCTGCTAAATCTTCTTACAGCACTATTTTATTTGTTTTTATGCCAATTTTCCTGTCTCTTATTATTATGCTTACTTTCTTAAAAACATTTTTCAACATGTTTCGATTGCACCTGAGTTTCTGTAAATGATCTTCCTCTCAGTGACGTTGTCAGCCCATTTTTCCTCGGCCTCTTTTGTCTAGGGTGATAGCTTGTATGATGGCAGTGGAAAGAACGTTGGCTCTTATGACGTGTTCAACCTTCACTTCCTGACAGTTTTCCAACGCACGTGTTTCTTCTTTGAGACTGTCTCGCACTGTGTCTTTTGTAACGAGGTCGATCCAAGGCGTGTAAGTGAAATTGGGTAGACGGAACCTTTGAGAGCCGTCGATGGTTGCGCTAGTAATGAGGTCACAAGTCATCGTGACCGAGGGTTTGAGCATGCTGGCTTTGCTCGGAATGTTGGTCACGCTAGGCAACACATACTCTCTCAGAGACTCTAACTAAGGACGGCTCAGTATAGTTTCAGTATAAACCACATGTGTGCTCTAAGAGGGCGTCTAGCAGACGCCCTAGACGGGCATCCTCGCATACCAGTGGTCAGCCATCCATTTAGGCCTACGGCCATATCACATTGAAATACCAATTTCTGTACGATCACCGAAGTTAAGCACCATCAAGCCTGGTCAGTACCGAGATGGGTGACCATGTGCTGTAAGCTTGAATGTGTGGATGGTGTAAAATGAAAATATCTTCTGGCTTTAAATAACCTGCAAAGTGTTGATATAAAATTAACCAATGAAATCAAATAAACGTATTTCTAATGATGTTACTGAAAAGCATTATAAATAAGGAGAAAAGGAATTAAGGCAAGCGATTCTGATAATATTGAGCTAGGCTATGAAATGCATTATTTGATACTCACATGCAATCTAGACGATAAGAGGAGCAGAGAGAAACAGCGAGTAACCAACCAAACGGTTCGTGTAAATGTACAGAAGAATGCGGAGTGGGGAATGGTAAGGAAACAAAAATCTTTTTAGAGCTACGAAAGATAGGAAGATGTGGAGAGTCTGATCTCCAACGTCCTGCAGAGTCAAGCCACATAAAAGAAGATTACTGACGGAACAGCCGGATTATATGTTTAATGTAAAAGCATTGCTAATGACTTTACGAATGAGATGTATTCACTCAAGAACAAGGAACATAATGCTAGTTGTCAGAAATTAATGCAGTCGTTCCTGACATAATTTTGCTGACAACCAAGCATTCTGTCTTCCGACAGTTAATAGTTCGTCCTTTATTTTCGCTTAGAAAGTCAATAAAACGAGAGAAAATCACTATTATGAACGAGTGAAGACTGAATATTTATGCAGGAATGCATTGATTTGGCTAAGAGAAAAATGTCCCATTATTCAAAATGACAATGCAAGCGCACACCTAGTAAAATAAAGTCAGAAGAGGAAATAATCAAGTTACGATGTTTTACGACATCCTCCTAACTCAGCCGGCTTAACATTTTAAGGCTTCTATGTAATTAGATCAGAGAGATTTTAGTTAAGAAATATTTCAAACAGGAGATATCAATTAAGCATCACAAGTCACACATTTTTTTCGTTATTTTTTTTTGTATTCGTTTTATTTTCTTGAAACTTCAGCGTTTTCTTTAATATCGTCGAAAACCTCTGCAGTGCCTCGGTAGGAGCAGTCTAATTTATATATATATATATATATATATATATATATATGTATATACACACACACTTTACACTTATATATATATATATATATATATGTATATACACTGATAGATATATATATATATATATATATATATATATATATATATATATATATATATATATATATATATATATATATATATATATATATATATATATATATATATATATATATATATATATAAACGCACACATACATATATATGTATACACACACTTTCTATATTCTCAACACTTGAAGCGAGGAAACTGTTTCAGTTGCATACGTTATTATGGACGCGGGGCTAACATTCAGGTTTCAATTCCCGGGCGAAATTCTGGTATTGTCTATGATAACCTATTTTTTATTCAAATAATATTTGTCGATAGGTGCAACATTTCAAGTTTATAAGACTCTCTCCTTCGTTGTGTTTGGATTAGCGTTCCTTTTATATCGATATTCTCTATTGTTTACCGACACGTATTTTTTTTCACAAAGGCGACTTTTCTTTTTTTCTAGGATTTATCAATTCCCAATTTTCTTCTCATTGATTCTGTAGAAATCGTTTTTAGCTACAGCAATATGAAATTCGGTTTCTCTCTTTAGGTGTCCTCTGCATAATTCTATCCATGATTTTTTTCGTCTGCTTTTGATTCTTTTAATCTGAAATTACATTATCTCGAAAGTATTATACTTTTCTAGTTACTGTTTAAGAAATTTTGTTTCACTTTTTAAGTGCCCTCTGCATAATAATATGCATGCCTGTCCATCTGCCATATTATATTTTTTTAATCTGTCATTTACTTTTTCCGAAGAGAGTTTTCGTTTTCCTGTTTTCTTTATCTGTTGCGATCCTTACACCTCCCGGCATTGTATTGCTTTAATTTCTTCTACTATCCCAAGAAACTTTCATTGGGACGCTTCGCTTAATTTGTAGATTTTTCATATTCACCCAGTATTGTTGGTTATTCTTTCCTCTAACTGTTTGTAAAAATTATCCTCGGTATACACGGTGGAATTCATATGCATTAGGTTTCTGGTTCGTCGATTTAAATTATTTTCGTGTTCAGCCTCAGTTTGCTATGATTTTCTTTCTTCTGTTCGACATATTCCAGAAGATTTTGAGTATGTGTACCTGTAAACTAATGGGCACGTGGCCAAGTGGTTAGAACGTTCGCATTCTGACCGTGAGACCCAGGTTCGAATCTCATCATGATCGATTTGTCAGGAAGGAGGCTTCTCGAACTGGAGGGATCGATCCTTAGGGAAAGCTTTGTGAGTGAAATTGGGTAGACGGAACCGTTGATTGCCGTCGATAGATATGCTAGAACAGTGTCACAAATCATCGTGGTCGAGGGCTTGTGGGTCTTGTTCAAATTGTTGTTCATGCTCTTTGCCAGAAACTGTAACTAAGGTCTGCTCAGCATAGTTGCAGTATAAACCACAGGTGGACTCTGTGGGCGTTGAATAAACACAAATGCGTCTGATCATGCGTCTGCCCCAGTAGACGGGTATCCTCGAATACGAGTGGCCAGCTATACATAAATACATACCTGTAACCTTTAGTATTATTTTTTCCTGATAAAATTTACCTTTAGTGGTTCCAAACGTTAGAACTGTATTTTCTTTTACTTTTCAGCTTTAGAAGCTTCAGTCTTTTTCTTTTAATCATTTCACGGCAAGCAAGGCGATAAAGCCAGTAAGGCGTAAGGAGTTACTGAGTATGAAAGAATATGAGACAAAGTAAACATTATTAAGGAGAGAGAAAATAATAGAACGGGAATTAAGAAGACAGAAGATAACGATTGACATTGCATCTAAATTTTTCAAGAGAATTCCATTAGCGAGACGTGCGATAGAAAAAAACTATTAGCATAGAACTTACGGTTACATCTATCCATTTCAACTGTAAATTGATAAGTCCTTGCCACCAATCTAGTACTACGCTTAAATTCTTAAAGTAGAGGTACCAAAAGCACATCAAAGCAATTGCCATGAAAGTATTTAAAGAAATAAGAACACAGGCAATCTGCTTAACACTGACTGGACATGAGATCCCAGATGAGAACCGGTAACATTGAAGATTCTTTGTATTTTATCAAGAATTTCTAAATAGATAGAAGAAGCATCAAAGGCGCTTCGACGTGGTGTAATGGTTAACAAGCTTGTCTCGTTAGATCAATTACGACTGAGGAATTCGATTCTCACTAGGTGTTTCAAACTTTCGGCCTTGTGCCACATCTAAACTACGCTTAGAAAATCCTTTTGTCCATTCCGACGCTGTGCAAGGATTCGCAAACTTATCTCGCTAGAACAGTTACGAGTGAATAGTGAGTTCGATCCACACTGGGTGCCCCATACTTTTAGCTCTGTGAGACATCTAAGCTGTGTTTGGAAATTACCCATAGCAGAAACATCAGACCAGATTTTACTGCATGGACGAATAACATATTCGCCGACAATAATTTCTTTCTTTCTGTTTAAGTTCCCATGCCTTGTTTAACGCTTATAGTTAAACTTTTCATTTAATAATACAGTAAAACCCGGATATAAGAGAGTTGTCGGGACCGGAGAAGAAGTCTCTTATATCCGGGTTTGGTCTATTTTGTTTAAGTAAGTATGGCTCTAATTTGGGACCAGAGAAAATCTCTCTTATATCCGAGTTTCTCTTATATCCAGGTCTCTTATATCCGGGTTACACTGTAATGTATTTCTACAGTTTGAAGATGCCGCTTTCTAACCTGATTTTCCAAACCAGAATTTTGATTCCTACTGTTTAAATTTATTTTCCTATATTAGAAACTTTTCAGCCACTATTCTACAATCAACATAGACGAGGCCTTAAAGTTGTGTTAGTTTCTGTATACAGAAAAAAATAGTGATATTCTTAGTTACTGATTTATCTTGTTTCCAGAATTTTCTTGTAAAGGATGATAATGATTTTTTTTTTCCTTTTCAAAATATTTTCTTTTTTGTGCGTATATTTGACCTTTTTCCTCTTCATTTAGCATGACCGCTTCGGCATCTTTTGTTGATCTTCAATTTGGGTTTGACATTTCCGTTCGTTAATTTTTTTCTTTCTTCGCCTGATGTCTGTGGTATTAACCAATCCTTTCGATTGATAGCTTCGCTCATCATATTTTCCTGAATTCAGTTTTATTTCAGGATATTTTTTGACTTGAGACGTAAATCACTGGTTCCATTTGTGTATCGGAGTCGTTTCTCTCAATATCGCAAGCATTCGTTTCCTCTATCGATTTCTTATTCTTTTCTTTCTTTCTTCTTCTTCTTCTTTCTTTCTTTCTTCGTCTTCTTTCTTTCTTTCTTTCTTTCTTTCTTTCTTCTTCTTTGTTTCTTTCTTTATTTCTTTCTTCTTCTTGTTCTTCTTATCATTATTATTATTATTATTATTGAGCGAGAGAGTATGCCCCTTAGTGACGATAGGTTAAAAATATACGAAGCCCAATATACCTATCGTAGCATCCAGTCTGATAAAGGTCTACCAGGTACGTCAATCACAAGTAAATATGTGTGATTTGATGACAATTTTGCTATAGGCAGCACAGAATCTATCAGGTGTGACCCAGTGAGAAATCACTTTCGGATAACCAGGTCAATTAGACAGTATTTAGATGCGATTACCAAGTCAACAAAAATCTAGTCCTGCTGCTTCTTGACGACTTACGAACAAAGATGCAGAACACGCTCAGACTTCAGGTACATAATCGAAAGTTTAAGGTTAGGCAAGTAACAAGCAAATCTCGAAAATTTGTGGTACTGAACGGGATATTTACCGCAGCACATCTTAATTCACCAAAATAAAATATGAGCTACAAACAATACAGGTTTCGGTATGCTCTATCCACTGCTGATATACTAACTCACTACACACAGAATCAGAACGCATTAGATCATAGACACATCAAGAAGACATATGGAGCTCCTTTGTTACGGTGTGCCATAAGGGGTTTCTATACAAGCTCTCCAGCCATAGAATCACTGGACGAATTTACTAATTTATCAAGTTGTTGTTGCTCTTGTTATTGTCCGATGGTCATCAACGGACTTTGTTGCAGATAGAATCCTCAAATATCTAGTACCTTTCTCGTTATCTTCGTACGCCCCAGCAATACTGTCTCGGCGTTTTCTCATATTTATAACTCTGGTCCAGTTATTTTAGTATAATTTATAATGGGGAAGATTCTATCCTTTATATTCCATATATTTGTCAGCTATCAGGCAAGGTCCTGGTGCTTTTCTAATTTCTCCTTCACGCCAACTCAATGGTCCATCGGCAATGCTATCTTTATGAGCTTGCTGGTTTTCAGATGAGGATTTCTTTCTTGAATACGGCAGTCAGTCTGTATGCTAATATCTGAAAATGATTTTTGATTTTGTTTATCATTCTTATTCTTATTATACAGGTCCTGTTTTTGACTTTCATAAAAGCAGCCTGTGTATTGATGTGTGTTGTTTCGATCAAACCAACTGGAAGTTTGGAAATCAAGAAAAGCGCGTCTGACAGACAAATTTCCTATTTGATTTCACGAGTCGATAAATTGTAACGACTTAAAATGTCACATTTTACGTTTCTACAAATTTAAAAAAAAATTTCATACGTTTTAACGATTTTTTATTTTATTATTTCTTTCCTCTTTATTTTATTAGTATTTTTTTTTTGTTGTTTTTCCTTTATTCTGTTGTTTTTACACAGTTTCATTCTTTTATTTTCTCCGGTTTCTTATTATCTAATTTGGATCTTTCTTTTTTTCATATTTTCTTTCTTCTTTTCTTTATTTATTTCTTTCATTTGTTTCTTTCTTACTTATTTTCTTCCTATCTTTCTTAATTTCTTTCTTTATTTATTTCTAAGTCTGTTTTCTTTTTCTTAACTACTATTTCACTTCAATCCTTTTTGTCTTTACCTATATTTCTTTAATACTTTTTCTTTTATCATATTCTACTTTCTAGCTATCTTATTCCTTAATTCGCATCATTCTTTCTTCATTAGGTACGTTCTTTCTTCACTTTACTTTTTGTATATTAATATTTTCTTCCTTTTTTGCTTTTTTCTTTCGGTCGCAATAAGAATTGCGTTCGTTGTTAAGATTCCCTATTTTCATTCAATACATCGTATTCATTTTAAAATCATCTCAGAGAATTCATCATTCAACGAAATCTGCCCTGAAAGTTTTCAGCCAAACTCAAGATCGCCTAAAACAACACAGTGTTCTTTTAATTGCAAATAAATTTTTACGCTTTCTTTATTCTGCTAAATTTTATAAATTTTTCATACTTTTTAATGATTCTCTAGATTCAGTTTTTTCTTTCCAATGGTATTTCATTGAAGTCTATTCTTCCTTGATTTTTTCATTCTTTTTTCTTGCATTATTTCTTATTTTATTTAATTAATCTTTATCATTATCTAATTTGCATCTTTCGTGCTTTTTTTTACTTTCTTTCGTAGTTTCTTTTCTTTTTTACTTTCTTCTCTTTCTTTCCTTCACATTTTATTTCTTTCATCTCTTCATTAGTTGCTTCCATTTTTCCTTTGCTTCCTTTATTGCTTTCTTTCTTCTCACTTTCACTGTTTCCGTCTTTCTTTCTTTCTTCATTGTTTTCTTTCTTTCTATTTTCTTTCTTCATTGTTTTCTTTCTTTCTTTTACCTAGCCTTTGAATTTTTGGTTCCTATTTTTCCATCTCCATTTTAAAAATCCTTTCCCGTTTATCGCTTCCATTATTTTCGCTGAAAACTATTTATTTTTACCTTTTCTTCCTTTTACATTAAAAAAAAAAATCCAGCAACATTTCTTCCCACAATCAATTTGGAACAACCTTCCATCTCACATTTCACTTTTTTAATCGTTTGTGATTTTTCTCGTTACTTCTTCAGACGCCATATTTTCAAACATTATATAGTTTTGTTTTTCAAACTACCTTAGAGAATTCATCATTCAACGAAGTTTTGCCCTCAAAGTTTGCATCACAAACAAGATTACATAAAACCAGAAATGACACTCTGGACAGAAAATGGCTTTCACATTAAAAACTTAAAGCAAAGTTTTTTTTTTTAAATGTTAGTTTAAAAATAAACATTTTTAGATGAAAATACAAACAAACAGCAGACAGGATATTTTTTCAAAAATGTCATCCATAATAATGGCTAAAGAAAAGAGGGACTAATTAATTATGACGAAGCAGCTGTCAAAATAGAAACGCTTTTCTATCCATTAAGGAAAATAGCATTTCACTTCTAATGACACAATACACACGCAATCTCGTGCATAGTCACTTACGCATTATCATCAATAATTGACCAAAACATATGTTACGGTACACAGATGCAACTTTCGCACGCATGCTCCAAGGTTTGCATGCAACCGCAAGTTTTAAAAGAAACTGAAAATGGCAAGTGTAGCATTTTTCACCTAAAGCAAAGGCCTTTGTTTATAAACTATTCTGAAAGATATATTATTATTATTGTTGTTGTTGTCATTATGTTTATTATTATTATTAGTGACAAAATACAAATGTAACATCTAATATTACTGGTTTGGTTTATTTTACGGCATATCTACTTCAATGGTTTATTTAATGCCGACATTTTTTATTGCTTGTAATATTTCTTTTCAAAATTGTATTGCTGGTATTTTTTTAAAAATATATTGCTGGTAATAATTTTTCTTCAAAAATTTATTGCTGGTAATAATATTTTTCAAAGTATTTCTGGTATTAAAACGTATTTTTACACTTTCATAGTGTTTTGACCCAACTTTTGGGGGTTAACTATTTATCCATAGCTGGGACCTTAACAGGTGCTGCCACCCCTGGTCAGGTCGGACCTGGGAACACCAGCAATTAAGCTGTGGTTCCATGCTCCTCAAAACCTCCTGATCAGAGGCGTTGCTGTTGAATGTTGTTTATCGTCTTACCCAAGACGCGGAAGTAGTTTATTGTCATACCCAGGACGGTAATATTACTAGTGTAAAATAGTTCATCTTCTATACCTGTGTATACAAGCAAGAAAGGGCGAAAGTGAAAATCAATAAGAGAAAGAATATTGCTATTAAGAAAGTCAAATCTATTATTATTATTATTATTATTGTTGTTGTTATTATTGTTATTATTATTATTATTATTATTATTATTATTATTATTATTATTGATGTTGTTGTTGCATACATACATTTCTTTCCGAGTCCGAACCAGAGACCGCAGGTCAGAAATAGCATCATGACATTTTCCACTGTGTATTTTTGAGAAAGAAAAAAATAGCAAAAAAAAAGCACCTAAGATCACACATATTTTACATAGACACAATTAATTCAATAAGCTGTGGCCTGTATTTGTGAGTACAATCATTTGTATTTCTTTAAGGCACGAGCTACCAGGAACCCCTTCAATGAATCTATTGGAATCTTTTCCAATCAATCCGAAGACTCCAACTACAACTGAATTTCTTGATGTCCTCATGTGCCATATTTTTGAGATTCCCATTTCAAGGTTCTTGTGTTTTGATAGTGTTTTTGAAGATCTCTAAAGACATATTACAGGCTGCAGGGACTTCCATGTTAATAAGAAGGCATATTTTATTTTTACGGTCTCTGATCACGATATCTGGTTTATTAGGTTTGATTGTTCTGTCTGTATTGTAAAGTCCCATAATATTCTTACAGGTTCTATCTCTGTGTAGGTGGTGTTCATAACAATTACTCGCCATTTCCTTTCCATAAAAGTTTCAGATTTTCCAATGCAGATATTGACCCACTCTCAAATGCCCGGTTGTATATTCATTACGTGCCAATACTGTGCAACCTGATACAATCTTTTCTGGATATTTATCAGAATCTGCATCTTGGGCTAACAGGGTTTTCAGTATAATCGCATGGTAATTTCTAGTTAGCAAACATTGGGGTCATGAGCAGCAAGTATAAAAACTTCAGCTTGTAATCGTGTACTATGTAGCCACTGATGGGTACAGGGTTTGTATACATCAGCTTGTTCGGTACGGGCAGACTATTGACCGTGGAGAGATTTATCTTGCCATCATTTCTGTATCTGGCCGATTGCATGTATATTTGCGTTCTTTTTAAGGTTTTTGCAGCAGGTGTAGTTCTATTATGTTTTATTTACATTTCTCTATCCACTTGAAACTCCGATTTGAACTTGTTGGCTTCCTTTATTACTGAATTTATTACTAAATTTTCTTGCGTCATTCTTCTTCTCTGGCACAGATCATCACCCAGTCTTTTGTAGTTTCCCCTTATCTTTGAAGTCCGATTGTTGTAGTTTTGTAAGACAGTTCTAGTTGAACTAATCCTCTGCCACCTTCGAATCTGGGCATTTACAGACGATCAACATTAGTCTTGGGATGATGCATGCGATAGCATGTGAGAAGCTTTCTCGTTTTGGCGTCCATTCGCTTAATGTCAGCTATGGTCCAGGATGTTGAAACTGTATTTCATCATGGGGACAGGCAATGTGTTTATGGTTGATATTCTGTTGTTTTTTTAAAATTTAACTCGTTATTCAATACCAGGCACACACGCCTGTAGTGTTCTTTTCTTAATTTCACCTTCATTTGTGTGAAGTATCCTTCGCTAATTCCTAGGTCCTTATAGGGTTCTTCTGTTTTTTAATTCCCTAATCTTTGTGAAAAAATCTAGATATATTACGTGTGTTTCTGTAATACTTCCTTTCTTAAAAGTTAATTTTGCCCAATTATCTGATTTGAAATCCATACCTATATCGTCACTGAAATATTTTACAATACTGAGTAGACATTTCAATTCATTGTCGTCATTGGCAAAGATTTAGAGATAATCCATGTAGAATATGTGATTGAATACTTCCTTGTTTAATTTGTATCCACAG
Organism: Acanthosepion esculentum; assembly: GCA_964036315.1. NCBI lineage: Eukaryota > Metazoa > Mollusca > Cephalopoda > Sepiida > Sepiidae > Acanthosepion > Acanthosepion esculentum. The sequence continues at coordinate 105,976,949 of OZ038476.1, read as the reverse complement.
ATACTATTGTTTAGTAACTAAACAAAAGGGGATTAAGGACAGACAAAACAGAAGGGGTGACAGAGAGAGTCTCCTTGAAAGATTCTTCGTTGGATATTCAGGCGGTTGACGGTGCGTCTGGTGTGATTTAGGTATAAAGTGGTTTTCTACATTCTCTGTGTTTAAGGAAAATTACTATCACCGAGGAGACTTGGTACATTGTTATTATTATTATTATTAGTAGTAGTAGTAGTAGTAGTAGTAGTAGTAGTAGTAGTATTTCCTTTTGTTTCTCTTGTATACACATTTATTTCCGAGTCCCAACCCGAGACCTTGTTATTTATATCATTTTGCTATCTGTGGTGATTGGGAAATCCACAGTATAGTCACTCCTTCACCATTTTGCGGCATCATTCTATGTGCTGTTTGTAGCATATATTCGGGACTTCAATATTATTATTCGCTAGATGTCTGGTGATCGTTTCTCATTTGTTGAGTTGTGGTCCTCTTTCCAACTTTCTCCAGTTTCGATTCCTATCTTTGGCATGATTCCGAATAAACTTACTCTTATGGACACCATTTTTTGTTACCCCACCAAAGATATGTTGTCATTGAGTGAAAGCAGATCTTACAAAATCTCCAACCACTTCCTTCAATAAGTAAGCGATAGAAAAAGATTCTCGACTCTAAGCACTTCCCAAAATTCTTAACACAGGACCAAACATAAGATTTTCTTTTTGGAAATACTCTTTATTAGAACCGAAATCTTTTAAATACTCTTTCGATATGGCAAACTATTTACATATTTTAATATTTGAGCTTCTTAGATATGTTTAAAATGCGTGTAAACATGTTCGAGTCCAAATATTAATCCACTTCGTGTTTTGAATTAAAAATGAAAGACATTGAACAGACTCAAGCTAAACTCGGTAAAAAATGTTTTAATTTACATTTTCTAGAAAAGAAAAATACTATAAATAGAAAAAATATTCTGTAATTTATATTTTCCTCATGGAATTAAGAAATTGAATAATTAAAAAAACAAAAAAGCAAATGAAATATGAATAAAAGTGAAAATTGCGTTTTTAAAATGAAAAGTTAACTTTAAATAGAGATGGAAATTTGTTGTTCTCGTTGAAGGTCAAATGTCATATCAAATCTTTTGCCCTGACGATCGATCGACGGTATTCTAATTTAATGGTTGTTTATTTTTTTTTTGTTTTTTATCGTTATTTAAGGATTCGAAATAACAACAAAAATAAAAAATCTAATTTATAAATAAAAATCACGGTTCGTTTTGATTATGAAAGGAAGTCAATAAATCTGTAGAATGGCACAAGTCTTTGCTGATTTTTTTTATCTTTGTTGTGGAGTTATTTCCACATTAGAACTTGTAGTCGGACTAAATGCGTCCTAAATGGGGTAAACGTACAGAAACGTTAGGAACTTGTAATTAAATGTTACGCAGAGTAATCGAGTTGTGGTTGTTACTCTTCTCTCGACTACCTACTGACTCCTACTCATAACAGATGGGAGAGTCTATTACCTAGACAAGGTGTCTTTCACTATAACAATCTTTAAAATATCGGATATATGTGATTAATACATAAATGTTACTTTGTTTGGTTGATTCGTTTTCTAAGGGTTATCAAACCCATTGCAAGTTATTTAAAGCCAGAAAATATTTTTATATTGTATTTTTTTTTTTGTTGAGATAATAATAGTTTATCTGTCTATATTTCTGAGATGAGGTATTTTTACAATTTAAATTATCTACATCGCTCGAACAGTTGTCCTCATCTTTATTTCCATATTCACGACATTTCGGCCGTTGTACGCCCCGACCTTCTTCGGGTGATATACGTTGGACTAATCTACCATCGTGCACTAAATAAAGAGTTCGGTTCGAAATTCCAACGTA
>OZ038476.1:105932549-105970049 GCA_964036315.1 Acanthosepion esculentum | reverse complement strand
CTATTAGACCGTTCATCGGAATCAGCGTCCACCGTTATCCGACGTGCTCTAGCCCGATTGAGCTACGAAGATCTTAGCCGATCAGGTAAGGCTGAATAGTACTTTTCAGCGAAATTCTTCTCTATAAAGTACATCGGATCTAACGACAGTTCCTAGCCCCCAGGGAGGCTCTGGTTTCGAATCCTACAGGAAAGGTCATATTTTACTTTAATAAGATTTCTTGAATTTTCCAACCTGCAGACAAAAATAAATAAATATAATGTTTAATAAATAAACAGAGCGTTTATTCAAATACGTGTATCCACTAAAAGTAACGTTTAAAGTGATAACATTTGTCGGATTAATAAATAAAAATACATTACTTCTTTACAAAAGACAGACACACAAACACATGCACGCATACACGCACGCACACACACACATACACACACATATATATATATGTGTTTGTGTGTGTATAAAAGTGGGCGCAGTGAGTAGCGACAGTCTGTTACATGGTTGAATGCTGATCACTCGGTGTTAGCCTTAGTGTACGTTTGCATGTTTACATATGCTCTATCCTATATATTGAGCAATTTTACGAATAAATATAACCTACCTTAAAACTATACTTCTATCATACATATATATATATATATATATATATATATATATATATATATATATATATATATATATACACCTTTATATATATATATATATATATATATATATATATATATATATATATATATATACATTATATAATCTGGAGAAAACAACTGAAAAGATGCAAATTAAAAACATTTGAATGTTTTTTTGTGAAAGTATTTATATATATATATATATATATATATATATATATATATATATATATATATATATATATATTTAGTTTACGAAAAACTAGGTAATCCGTATGGGAAGACCCAATGAGGATAGAATCCAGAGATTCTAAAATTCTTAAAATTCTTTAAGATTCTTAAAATATATATACATATATATATATATACCTTTATATATATATTCGGGTTAAAATATATATGAACAGACTTATATAGATCGATAATCTGAAAGTACTGAAGAAGATAGATAGATAGATAGATTGATAGATAGATAGATAGATAGATAGATAGATAGATAGATAGATAGATAGATATGCGCAGGCTGAGAGAGGGGGGAGAGAACGAGAGAGAAAGAGAAAGAGAGAAGGAGAAATATGAGCAGACTGAAATGGTTTGTCGTAAAGATTCGACAGAATTTCCGACCATGCATACACGCCAATGAAGCCATGAGAATATACATTCTAAGCTTTGGGGAATAAATAAATAAAATTGTGAGAAAATTAGTCCCAGACAACTACATATTAAAAGTAACAGCACTTTAAAAAAAGTAGGTTTGTCTGTTCGTGAAATTGCCTTTCGGTCATTTCGTATTCACGATTGTTGGTATTCTCGTCACGTTGCCGACACGTAATGGCATCTAGTGATAAGCAAAGTACAATTCAAACTGTCTCGCATAGCAAAATTATCTGTTTGCCTTCAGTTTTTTTTGTCCATCTCTTTTATCTTCGTTTTTGTTGCCGTCGTAGATATTGTCTCTCTTACAGCCAGTAAAATGAATAATTTATTATTCAAATTAATCAACTGCCACACGTGATATTTATACGAGCTGGATGCAAAAGTTCTCTGCGGCATTTTTGCCCAAAGTTAGAAGGAATCTTAAAAATGTTTTCTTTATTGCAACTTTTTTTTAATTGACTATTCAATCACTCAATCGTAGTATGTTGCTTCCAAGTCATAGGAAAATTCTGAAGAACTTGTATTCCACTTGAAATAAGAGAACTAAACATTGGTCAAACTTCAAACACTTGTATTTCTCTTCTTGCTTGCTACAAATATGTGTAGGCGATCGCGAAGTTTAGATCGCGCGACATTTTTTCAATTATATGCTGAAAAATTCCAAGTGCTACCATAATTCCGAAAGTTAATCTGTTAAACTTGTATAATCCCTTGTGGGCATTGATTGTCAACAGTTTTAAACATTCTAAGTCAACTTGAATTTGCAAATATGGGTGTGAAAATTCAACTTTAAAAAGTACCTTCCGCCATTTAACTTTTGCGAAACTTTCATCTGGACTTGGCAGGGGGTAATTGTAAGTTTGCAGACAATCATTCAGCCACGTGGAGAAATCGGCATATTACACGAATTTCGTTATTTTTCTTTTTCGGGAAGACGGTCTGGGAGGCCCAAACTCTGTAATCCAATTTGAAGATTATTCTCATATTTCCAAGCGATATAATTCCGTGTTTATCGTATCCAAACCTGAAAAAGGCACATTCCTCTTTGGTCACAAAATTAGTACCACTTGTTCCTTTAACTGGAACATGGCTGTTGTTTTTGTGCATCTTCATAACCCTTAAAAAAAAAACTTCCGAAAATAGATTTTTCAATTCTTTTTTTAGCCTTTCAGAATTACTAGCAGAGCCATCCATTTTATTACAAAAATCCCATTAATCCATTAGAAAATCCCATAAATTGAACAGTTGCATCCAATCTATTCCGAACAAGGTATAAGTTATTTCAATCACGAATGCTTTAACCTTCTACCGTTTTCCTATAAAACTATACAACTGTTGTGAAATCACCTTTAAATTTAAATTTCTTCACAAGAAAGCCCAGACCTATTTTTGGTAATGATAATTGTAATGAAAACAGGACAAGAGATTCAGTCTAGTAATCTTATTCAATTAAGAATCTTACTACTCGTCTACTTGACAAGCGGAAATGTACAGCTTTTATAGCTTAGATTATCAAAGGGGAGATAATCCATATTCACAACAATAATATTGGTTTACCGACTTTTTCACACGTTTTTTGTTCATAATAGTAAAATCTGACCCTTTATCTGAAACTTTATATTTCTTCTATTTATTTTTATGAAGTTTCTTTTTTGAACCTTGTCTGCGTTGTCTACCGTCGATGCTACGTTTATAGTACTTTTGAATTTTGACTTTATATTCTTTTTTTAACTTTACAATGCGAACTCTTGTGTCCACATTTCCACTTTTGTTTTTAAAAGGGCAGTTCCTCTTGAAATATAATTCGCCGCATCCGTAACATGGAGTCGGTTTTGTGAAGTATTTTGTTTTCAAATACACTTTGGGACGAACCGAATTTATGTGAGATACGTCTCTTTCATCAGTTCTAGCCGTATCGTGTCGTGAGTTCACTATTCTTGGGCACTCTTCAGCTACAGCTTTACAAGGTCAATTCTGTCAGTCCTGTTAAAGCTTAGTCAAAATTCAAGAATAGATTTTCGCATCCCTATTTGCTATCAACCCTTGTACGAAGATCAAGCCCGTAAACATGTCGGGTGTCAGTTTGCTTAACTTGAACTTTTCACATTTCCTTTTCACGATACTAGCATAAGTGGTATAATCTTCATATTGTTTTTACAAGATTTGCCAACGTGAATTGAACAATGAACTTCGTTCACTGAAAATTTTACTTAACACAATAGTTTCTTCAAACGACAATTCACTCGACTTTTTTTTGGCAGGATATAATTCACGTATCTAATTCAGGATATAATTTACGTATAAAACTTTTTTAACATTTCCTCATAGAGTCTGCAGCATGCTGAAAATGTAACTTCTTCATCGGGGTTATATTCGCCAATTGCATTTACTACTGAGTCCTGTGAAAAATAAAATAGACGTGTTTCCGTTACTTTTACTCATCATTAAAAATTCTAGTATTTTTTGATGTTGTTCTTGTTGCCTCAACAATGTTTCCTGGAATTGTTGTTGCTGTTCTTGTTGTTGTCGTCGTTGTTCTTGCAGCGTTTTTTTTTTTCATTAATTCCAACATTACTGCTTTCAAGTTCCCCATTTTTAATTGTGTGACTTCAAAATTTGCTTCCAATGTATACTTCAGATATTTTAATGATATGTTGTTTCCGGCGTAAGTTTTAGTTTTTTTCAAAGTGCTGATTTTACAAGTTGAAAATAAGCGAATCTCAGTTCACCACTATTATAATAAATTGTGAATCATCCTCATCGACAACTGTTGCGATGTGGGGGTCTTGATAGAGTCAACCGTGATAGTAGTAATAACTATTCAGATTGACAGGTCACTGCAACAGTATTATGTTCTTCCTCCTAAACAATTAACCAGGACTACTTATTATGAATTAAACAAAACATTCATGAGAGTATTGAGAGTAACTTCCTCTTACCGCAACATGCACATTTCACTATATCAGAACAGTGTTATGTAGTTAACTGACTGATTCGTTTTCTACGGTTTATCAAACTCTAACAGGTTATTTAAAGTTAGAATATATTTTTAGATTGTGAGAGTTTTTTGAAGATAATAATAATTGAATGAAACAAACTTTACTAATTAACCCATAGCTGAGGCCAGAAGTAGTGGATTCTTAACTTTAAGGATATTTGTGCGTAAGTGAATAAAACGAATTGGAATTGGAACACGGCTCTCCGATTTACAGTTATCCATTATACCACACATATCCAAGCTTACAGCACCTGGTATTCCCAAGTGGTCACTTATCTAATAAACAGGCACGACGTTGCTTAACTTCAATGAACATACAGAAACAGGTGTTTCAACGTGATATGGTCATAAGCCCATTCCCCATATATATATATATATATATATATATATATATATATATATATATGTATGTGTGTGTGTATGTGTGTGTGTGTGACATAATAATAATATAATATTTGCAATAGCAAAATTGTCTGAATCGTGTAAAAGAATGAGATAATTGTCCACCTCACAAAATGAAATGTTCAATATCTATAAAATACTAAACTAATTGGGTTTCTTTTTCCAGCTTTTCAGATAAGACAATTAGCCATCTTGATACCATTTCTCGGAAGAAACACTGAAAAACCGTTTGAGTTATTCAGCTAGAAAGAGAACAGGTTAAAATCATTTGTGTCTCCCCCATTATTAATCCCCAAATGAGCAATGGTGAGACGAAAAAGATCATTCCGGCATTCAATAATGGTACCAATATTAATATTCTGGCTTCCATCTCCAAAGTTCATTCGAAACCATCAAGAAAACGGAGAATAAGCTTAACTGGTTTAGGTGGTCACAGCAGCAAGAGAGCTCACGATTTTCAATCGAAAGCTAAAAAGATCAATTAGAAAAGATCCAACTCAATTTGTAAGACGTTTGGCACGTGAGAGATGAGTTTCAGCTATGACAGTCCAATGAACAGTGAAAAAATAACTTGAAAATGAAATTGTACACGAAACACGTGAGGCACCAAGTTACTCCAGGACAAAAGGTTAGAAAGTTAGAGAGGGTGAAGATCATCTTAAATAATTTGGAAAATGATCCAAAGGATCCAAATGGACAATTTTGCTTTACACGATTTGGACAATTTTTCTGTTAAACCCGGTATATATATATATATATACATATATATATATATATATATATATATATATATATATATATATATATATATATATATATATATATATATGAAACAGATACCAACCACTCTCGGCACTAGGATTAGTCGATTATCGTCCAACATAAACATTTTTAATAAAAATAAAGAATTGTATGAAAATGGACTCCATAAAAGTGGTTTTAAAAATAAATTGTCTAATATAACTCCCATAAGTAACACTGAAATATCTAAAGTGAAATATTGACACAGAGATAGAAAAAGAAAGATTATATGGTTTACCCTCACCCCTTCTGAAAACTGTCAAATATCAATATCGGACCGTATTTTCTAAAGTTAATAAATAAACATTTTCATAAAAACGAACCTGTAAGTAAGATCTTCAATAGGAAAACGATTAAAATTTGCTACATCTGCACCAATAACATGTAAAAAATTATCAACGCACATAATAACTATTTTAAGAAATTTCTATGGAATAAGCAGCAAACCTGGTATTGAACACTCCTGTAATTGTAGATATAAAGAAAATCTTCCACTTGTGAGCAAGTGCAGATCTACTAGGGTCATATATCAAACAACCATTTCCTCCAAAGAAAATCTGAAAAACTATAATGTTTACATGGAAATTTCCGTGGTGGAATGGAAACAGAGATTTTATAGCCATAGGCACTCTTTTACCAACCCTAAATTAAAACACAAGACAGCTCTTTCAAAAAAGTTTTAGGAATTGAAAGAGAAAGGCTTGAACCCACAGATAGACTGGAAGCTCATAGGTTCAGCACATACTCCTAAAAGTCTTAGAGATAACTTATATTTAAAAGAAAAAATATAAAAGCCAAATAACAGAATAATATAAAATAAATAAAAATTTAAAAAAATATAATAATATAAAAATAATTAAAGCCAACTATTGAATCAGTAGTATTAAAATATCGACCTAAAAACAAATTCAAATTTCCATAATATAAATTTTACTTTATTAGCTACTATATTTCTCTAACTCTGCAAATGTCGAATGTATAACTAATTCTAATTTCTATATTTACACGATCATATTAATCATATCTTATAATTATCTCATGATCTAAGAACTCTCTTTCCTTTTATCATTTACAACGCTTTATCTATATATTTTAGGGTTGTTTTTAAATATAACTTTGTATAGTTAAGTATAACTTTGTATTTTTAAGTATGACATAACTTTATATTTTTAAATATAATTAGTTTTTGATTTAACTTATATTTAAAGTTAAAAAATTTATTTAATTCATTTTGATTTCTAAAAGTTTAATTTATTTTTAAATATTTTTCATTCTTTAATATAACCCATTGATTTTATATTAAATATAAACTTTTTAACTATAATTTTATTTAATATAAATTTACTAAATATGACTTAATTTTATTTAATATAAATTTACTAAATATGACTTAATTTTAATTTATTTAAATATATCTTATTTTTAAATATAACTTGTCTTTGAAAGTGTAGTTTTAAGTATGATTTTGTATTTTTAAACATGACTTTATCAATATAATTTAAGTTTTGTTAAAAAACCCTTTTTATTCCTCTCTTAGTTTCAAATTAACATTTCATTTTTCATATAACCGCAACTTAATTTCATAAGGTTAATATTCGAGTTTAATGTTAAAAAACCTTATCCCTTTAAGACTAATACGTTCCAGCCTTCTCTGACCACTGTTTCCTGCCTTTCGTCTGACTGAAACATTGGAATCTATAATGTATATACTTTTTCGCCTGTTTTTTTTAATTTTTGTTTTTGCTGTCGTAGTTAAATTTCTAATTCCGACACGAACTCAATCTATACCGGTGACTGACGAATTTAGTCGGTTGAAATAAGTCTATTCCCCATATGAGGTAAATTTGTATTTTATTGTGTAGTATTTATTTGTTCTGTAATAATAGACACATTGAGTTCCTTTTCTGGATCTGTTTTAATATTTTATATAGTAGGAATCACTTGGATTATATACCAACGGATTTATTACCTTTACTATATATATATTTATATATATATATATATATATATATATATATATATATATATATATATATATATATATATATATATGTATCTGTGTGTGTGTGTGTGTGTGTGTGTGTGTGTGTGTGTGTGTGTGTGTGTGTGTGTGTACTCGTTTTTTGATTACGGGTATATCAACTCCTTATGGGTCATTTAATGCGGAAATTTAATTTTCTTGGGAGCATTAGTAATTTTCTTGGGAGCATTAGTAATTTTCTTTACGAAAATGTATTGCTGGTATTTAAAAAAAAATATGTTGCTGATAATTCTTTTACAAACGTTATTGCCAGTAATACTTTTACTATGAAAATGCATTGCTGGTATTTTCACTATAAAAATGTATTTTTATACTTTCATAGTCAGGGTGGAACTGAGAACAACACCAATTAAGTGGGGTTTCCACGCTCCTCAAAACCTCAAATCTTCCGATAAGAGTGCTTTGTGCCAATGTAGTTTATATTCGTAACCAGGATGAATATCTATCTATCTATCTATCTATCTCTCTCTCTCTCTCTCTCTCTCTCTCTCTCTCTCTCTATCTATATATATATATATATATATATATATATATATATATATATATATATATATATATGTATATATATATAGTTACAGCTATCTATAGCTAGCCAGTCGTATTCGAGGATACTCGTCTACTAAGGCGGCTAGCCAATCCCTATTGCAGACGTTTGCTCAGGTGCATGTGTGTTTGTTCAACAAACACAGTGCCCACCTGTGATTTATACTGCAACTATGAGGAGCAGACCTTAGTTACAGTTTCTTGGATAGAAGCGTGTTATCTAGCGTGATCATCAATTTGAACAAGGCCAGCACGGTCAAGCCTTCGGCCACAATGGCTTGTAATATCATGCTAGCACAGCTACCGACACCCCCAAGGGATTCATATACCTAATTTCACTGACATGGCTTTGGTCAACCCGTGGTACGGTTTTCAGGCAATTTCTGCACGCTGGCAGGTACACACACACAGACACACAGACACAGACACACAGACACACACACACACGCACACATATATATATATATATATATATATATGGTGACCCCAAAAAACGGGAATTTTCAAGTGCGTATTGCTAGACATGAACAAGTAGCAACACTGCGAGACAGTGACCTTTGAGCAAGTAAACATTTCGCCATTTTAGAAACAAGAATGTTAGTAACAATATCCCAGCTGAGATGTTGCATCAGTAAATAGGGGTCTCAACAGCACATTTCAAGAATGCATTCGTACAGGAGTACGCCATCTACAGGACATAATTTAAAAAAAATGAAAATTCCATCATTGTTTCTTAAATGGCATGTTTTAAGGTTTCAATTACTATGAATTAAATATTTTTCTTCCATCACTCTTGGTTTTATTGGATTGTTAAAAAGTTCACGTTTTTTTGGGTTACCCTATATATATGAAGAAATATAGTTTTAAGGTGTGCTATATTTATGGGATAAAGTGCTTATTATCATAGATTGAGCGTATGTAAATATAGATATAAAAGTGAACATAGAAGTCAACACTCAGAGGCGACAGGCTGTTTCATGCAAGACGCAATCGTTAGGCGGCCGACGATTTCGTCTAGCATGAAACAACCTGTCGCCTCTGAGTGTTGACTTCTATATTCACTTATATATATATATATATATATATATATATATATATATATATATATATATAAAAGGCAGGATGTGTGTGTGTGTGTGTGTAACGAATGCACGGCCGCAATTTTCGACTGGTTTGCACCAACATTTACATGCATATGCTCCAAGTTAGTTAAAGGCCAAGACCGACTTTGCATTTCCCAACTCCCATCGATAGTGGAAATAATCGATATGTTCATGCTTCTACGGCAGTTTTCATATAGTTTGTGGGCATTTTCTACTAACCAGAGTGAGAGCCTATAGCTGGCTTCCACGAATAGGCAGTAAGATTCTATTTGCCAGCGTGAGAGCAAACAGCTAACTGACACGAATGTTAACTAGCATGCTAGCATGCAAAACAAAATCGATAGCTGCATTCGTCACAAGTGGCAAAAATTTAAATCTGCGTGGCACTTTACTCCAATTGGCTCATTCCCTTGCTTAAACTCAACGTTGATCCTGATTTCTCAGAACTGGGTTTGAGTGTGAAAAAGTATTTGTTGTTAACATTCTTTTTTCATTCGGTTTTTCAGTTACGAGTCCTTTTTTAAAGCTGATCGTTTTGTGTTCATTTTGTTTAGTTGTTTTTTCGTAACAGATTTAATGTTTAGTATAGAGCTTAGAAAAAATTCGCAGTGTGAGGTTAGGCAAGAATTAAGGCATGTACCAACATTAGCACGGCAAAGGGCACTCCTTTAAAGGCAAGGAAGGGCAAAAATATTTTAAGTCAAGTGATAGCGATTGCTGTATGTGTCGTACGATTTTTGAATCAAGCACGGGCAACGCCGCGCCATGCTGCTGGTATATATATATATAGATGAATGAAAAAATATAGTTTTAAGATATGCTATATTTATATTTGTGCTATATTTATGGATTAAAGTGGTCAATGTCAAGGTTAGGCCGTATGTAAATGTAAAAGTGAACATTGAAGTCAACACTCAGGCGAAAGTCTGTTTCATGTTAAGCTCAATCACTAGTTCATGTGCACATGGCTTGTCGATTGCGTATAGCATGAAACAGAACTGTCGCCTCTGGGTTTTGACATCACTGTTCACTTTTATATATATATATATATATATATATATATTTATATATATATATATATATATATATATATATATATATATATATATATATATATATGTATATGTATAGAGAGAGAGAGAGAGAGAGAGAAAGAGAGAACGAGAGAGAACGAGAGAGAGTAGTATGATCGTAAGATGATATACTTCGAGAATTTCGAATTATGACAGTGTGGTTAGCGTTATTCTGAATATCGTTCATATAGGTTCACTTCGTACATTGCTCACGTAGGGATTAAACGCTGCTGAGTGTTCTATTCAATCAGATAACTTTTTATATTCAACTTGCGTTATAACTTTTTTCTATATTTGTTTAATTTTGGGATGAGTAGTTGATCTGTTGTTTGTAAATGGTATATTAATGATTGCGTGAATTACAGAATGTTTGAAACATCTACCATTTGGTAAGGAATTTAACTAATATCATATTACTTATTTTATATAATTATTTTATTCAAAATTATTCTAGACGCAAATCCTCATTTTCCAAACAAAATTCAGCGTGTCGAATTCAGGATCTATATAAAATTGAAGGCCATTAGAAAAATTTGTCGGATTCCGTGTCTCCCTACAAATCATACATTATTTTTTCTGACATAAATAAATCACTGAATAAATTACTAAAAAGAATATTATCTTGGTTGGATTAATGTAAAATTTGTTCTCTTCTATTAGATTGTCAATTTGCCTCACTCGATTTGCAAAAGAAGAAAAACATCGATTTTTCCGTCTTAATTAATCTTCTATTTTAATCTAGGACACATATCAACCCTGATTTCGAGACCGAAATAAAAAAGCGAAAAATAATTAGATAAAATAAAAATAAAACGAACCCATTTCTAATATGTCCACCTTGATGATAAATTGTTAGTGTTACACACGTTAAAGTGCACGCAACACAATTAGAAAGAAAGAAAGACAGAAAGAACGAATGAAAAAAAGAAAGAATGAAAGAATGAAAGAAAGAAAGAAAGAATGAAAGAAAGAAAGAAAGAAAGAATGAAAGAAGAAAAGACAGAAAGACAGAAAGAAAGACAGAATGAAAGAATGAAAGAAAGACAGAAAGAAAGAAAGAAAGAAAGAAAGAATGAAAGAAAGAAAGGTAAAAGTGATGTCAATTATTTATTAGAGTTGATGTTACATCAAAATAGAGTGAACGTATATAAGTGGCATCGGAGGCTTCTAATTAAAAACGGCATGTATTTCAGAAAATGTTCAATAAAAATCTGACTACCGTCGAATTGAAAGCGGCAAAACAAGCCTCGTTTCTATTTCCGGCCATGAAAACAATATAAATTTATTGAAATCAGCAAAATAATAATAACAATCTTTCGAGCAATAATGATGGTGCTAAAATATTGATCAGACTAAATAAAGAGATGATTAGAGAGTCTTATTAATATAAATTTGTAACATTAATAATTGATCACAATCAGAGTAAGGATAAAAAGTAGAGTATTTCGTTATTGTAAAATAATGATTTGTGTTATGTTCCGGAAGGTGACTTAGCAAAAAACAAAATAAGCATTATGTGTTCAAAGGTGCTAGGATAAAGACCATATACGCAATTAATTCACATGATATTATTACACGTGAGGATTACATGGTTTTCACCACCATGGAGTTATGTCCTGTGTAATCTAAAATGAGCAACCAGGATTTGGAAGCATTCTGATTAGCATATCATTTATTTGTCGTATGGTGTACCTCTCTCTGTTTGAAACATTAAACCTGATTGCGTCGTCTCGCGTTAAAGTTTTCCGATGGCATGGTATAGAAATATTATATTGGATCAATTACTAGGTCAGCTGCTATGAAATTTGGTTGACTGTATCATAATAGACACATGCTATTCGCTTATACTTTGAATATTGTTGTCACATCTTGCCTGGTTCTTCTGTTATATTTAGAGATTCTTGATACAAATACAAAGAAGATCTTGCATTGATATTGGCCCTGACCTAAAATCTCAGTTTCAGTCGCTTTCCCTCCGTCATAACGCAGCATCCCCCTGCAGTTTCTATAAATATTTTCATGGTAATTGTTCTGACGAACTTTCTTCTGTCGACTTTATGAAATTAAACGCAGTACTAGATTGACGACAAAATGTGATCGTTTTACAGTTGAAATGGCTACATGTAATCGTAAGTTCTATGATAGCAATTTCTTCTCGTATTTCTCGCCTGTGAAACTCTCTTCCGGTTCTACGTTTTCCAGTCAATTTTAATCTGCAAAAAATTAAATGCAATATCAATCGTTACCTACTGTCCTACTGGTTACTCTTCCTCTGTTCTCGCTCCTTAGCAATGTTGCTGTTTGTAACCCTTCCACATTCAGTAACCACTTGCGTCTCGGTGTATTTACTGCTTTGCTTGGGGTGAAATCTCTTCCGGTTTCTTGCTTCATCGTCAACATTGATCTTCAAACATTTTAATGCAACGTCAATCGTTATATTCTGTCTTTTTAATTTCTCTTCTTTTATTGTTCTCTCCCCGTAATAGTGTTTTTTCTCATATTCCCTCATAATCATACGCTTGCGTCTTAGTGGACTTATTGCCTTGGTTTTGGTGAAATGATTAAAAAAATTCATACGCTGAAATAGTGTTCCATATAACACCTTTCTTATTAAACATGAAATCACTGGACGCATCACCATTCTATGATTTCCCAATTCTATCGATTTTTACTTACTTACGTGATGAGGGGATCTAGAACGTTTGAATTTATATTTATTTTACTATAATAGTTCAAACCCTGCCAAAAGCACTTCAATAGAGAATAGATTTGAAAATAGAGAAAGAATCTAGACTGTTCCTGGGGTCAGTGAAGATTTTGAATATGTTGCAGCAAATTTAAGGAGACCTGCATCAAATTCCTGGAGATGAGTTCTCAAAAGAAAGCTGCAAATGCATAAGTACGTCAGTCGTAAAAAGATGTGATGCTCTTAAAATTAAGACATTGCTGTTTGAGAATGCTGCAGGCAGTTTCAGAACAATTGCTGTCACTGTGAACATAGATTTATCAAACATGAATAATGAACTTATTGATACTTGAGACGGTGTCGACCATTGCGACATTGAGACAGCCAAGAATATGAAGTGCAACGCGTGAGATTCGAGGGGGACGTGCTTTTATTTCCCCACTGATGGCTGCCATATAAATTTGATTTGACATTACTTTGATTAACCTACTTCGCATCAGTCTGTAGAGGAAGTGTTCTATGGAAGAGCGCAAGACAACTGAGAAGAATTAAGTTTTGAGGAACGTCTAGATCTTTTTCTTTTTAATCATCTTACTCCAAGCAAGATAATAAAGCCACTAAGACACAATCGGATACTGAATGTGAGAGAATAAGAGAAAATAATTAAGCATAGAGATCAATAAAAGAACAGGAATTAAGAAACCAAAATATAACGATTGACCCTGCATTTAAAGTTTTGAAGATCAAATTTAATTGGAAAGCAAGAAGCTGAATGAGAGCACTGCTACAGAAGAATCTGTTAACATAGGACTTGCAATTGCATCAAGCCATTTCAACTATAAAAGGATGATACCTTGTCGCCAATCTAGTACTGCGCTTAAATTCATAAAGTCTAGGTATCATAGAGGGAAGTTCATCAGAACTATTACAATGAAATTAACTGAAGTCGGGATGCCAGGTCAGGACCAATAACAATGCAGACTGTATTTTATCAAGAAGCACCAGACCAGACACTACACAAATATTCAATTGATGGACAAATGGTAGATTTATAAAAATGTAAAACAGATTCTAGCGAGCAGAATTGTCTAGCACGACACCGTGAACCAATAGACCTAGCAACTAATTCAATATAAGCGAGGGTCTTGCGGAGATTTGTCTACGGAAAAAGGCATTGTTGGGTGGAAAATAATTAATCACCCACAAAGACGCGGAGACACTTCTGGACTCTCTACATCTTAGTGATAATCTATCTCTTTTCGATGAGGTGCTTTCCCTGCTGAAGAGAAAGAGACCCATATGACAAAGATGCGTCTTCTCACTGGACCTTTCCGACCTATACAGTGGGACAATTCTACTAAGATTCATTATTGGTGCCACATTATTAATAACATAAGATATTCATATTACAGATTGTTGATAGCAGACGCAGAAAGGAAACTACAAGAAATCCTACAGAAGGTAGTGATTAAAAGCGAGAAGAAAGGACTAAACATCTATTGCATGAAAACTAAACGCAGGGTTGTTAGCAAAAGGAACAGCTCAACATACAAATTTCAGGTTGGAAATACCAAAATCAAACAGGTAAAACAATTTAGATATCTGGGACGCGTAGTAACAGATAACGGACAGTGCCACGTGTAAATGCGAAGGCACATTGGGATAGCGAAAGATACTTCCTTTAAACCGAGAAAAGTATTAAGAAACAAAAGAAAAACATCGTTAGAAACAGAGAAAAGAGTACTGAACTGTTATGTAGCATCGGTCCTCCTCTATGGCAGTGTGTGCTGGACAATCATCTCAGATTTGACTAGGAGACTTGAAGCAAACGAAATGTGGTTCTACAGAAGGTTTCTGAGAATACCATGGACCGGACATGTGAAAAATGACGAAGCTTTAGAGACAATGGCAACAAAAGGAACACTTAACACCAGAAAGAGACAGATTAAATTTCTGGAACATGTAACGAGAAAAGAGAGCTTGAAAAATTTGATACTCACAAGACAGTAAGGTAAGGGTGCCAGATGAAAGCAACGTACAATCTACCTGATGAGTTTGGGCGAAGGAATGGCGGAGATGGCAAAAATGCAAAAGTTATTAAGAGCTACAAAGGACAGGAAATTGTGTCGCGCCATGATCGCCAACTTCCTGCAATGACACATCACATACAAAAAGAAAGACTGGAATATTTAGGTGCGAATTACTGGTTTCTGTTTATTTCATACTCACTGTTTCTGCCAATGCAGGAGAATATCAAGGCAGGGCTAATCTCTAAACTAGAGAGATTTATATAACACGATATCTCTACTTTTATTTTCATCGTTTAGCCACATGCTGCACCAACAAAAGAGCAGTAAATATCAACTCAAAATTAACCTGAAAGTATAATAGAGTCTTTCTACATAATAATCTGTTAAGAAAGCCTTTTCCTTCTATATGTCGTTTACCTTCAGGACGTGGGCGATCATGGCTCTCCACAAATTGTTATCCTTTTAACCCATTGTTTTTTTAGCTATATCCCCGAATATCTATTCTGCCAATCATTTACACAAGACATCTCTCTTGCTTTCTATATATCCAGTGTCAGAGTTTCAACATCCTTTTTTCCCACATTATGTGCTCTAGAAATTTGTCTCTCTCTCTCTCTTCCTCCCTCCCTCCCCGTCTCTCTCTCTCTCTCTGATGCTACGTATAAGTGTCCATTTTGTTTCCATTTTCTTGCTTAAACGGGGACAGGAAAAAGTAAGATTGCCATGAAGTAGTAGATAATATCGAAACACAACACGATTAACAAAAACAACATTAAAATCAGCTTATTGGTTAACTCAGATCTGAGTTAAGATCAAGGACAAAATTTTGCATAACGATTAAGAATTAACACCCGAGACCAAATGTTATATGAAAGAAAATATAAAACTTAGGGGATAATTATCTTTAATTTTACCAACCTCTACTCCTTACAGAGTTATGGCTGGTTGAATTTGATGAGAACTGATTCAAACAAATTGAAATGAAATTCAGAGTAATGCTAATTCTTAATTTGATTTCGTGCTTAGGTATGCTCGTTTTATCATTTTAATAACAAGTTTTAAATCTAAATTTCTTAATTAAAGCTTTTGCTATCTAAATATCACTTGCATAAATCTTGAGCGCATACAAAATATCAGGGCCATAAACTAATTAAAGAACGTTTTGGCACTACATGCACTGCAGCCGTAGTCACAGTGGACCGTATAGAGAGATTAAAAAACTAACGATATTTTTACATTTGTTTATCAATATTTGTTGCAAAACTATAACATTACATATTCCCCGACAAAGTCCACCAGAGTCAGATAAGATACGATTTCTTTCTTTCTTTCTTTATATATATATATATATATATATATATATATATATATATATATATATATATATATATATATATATATGTATGTGTGCGTGTGTGTGTGTACACGCGCGCGTATATTTCGGCAGCATATTTTCATTAAGGTCGGTTTCGTTAAAACGATAGGAAGACACCGTGTTGGCTCATATTGTATTTATTACAAGTACTTTCGACATAGCATAATGTCATCATCATGTCACCGTTTAAGGGGAGGTAACTAGGTATGTTACCTTGCCTTAAACGGTGTCCGTCGCCCAAGAAAAGACACCCCGTTCCTGACTCTACATAAAAAAATTGCAATTTTCGGATGACCACAACAATTTTTGTCCTTCACAACCATGAACACTAAATACTTACTTTATAATTAACAATACCCTGATGATGACATTATGCTATGTCGAAAGTACTTGGAATAAATACGGTATGTGCCAACACAGTGTTTTCCTCTCGTTTTTTTATAAATGCACAGAAAAGCTTATTTGCGAATATGAAAGGATCCTATCGAGAATAAGTAGACAGAACGTGTCTTATTTATTTAACGAAACCTATCTGGATTTAAGATCAAAAGATGTACGAGAGAGGAGTTCAGAATTTCAGCTTCTATTTCCTGATATTTACATTTAGATGTGTTAAACAGCTTAGGGCATACTACCTTTTGTATCAGGTCCCCCCATTTTTAGGTGTGTAAAAGTAAAGGAACAGATAATCTTAAAGTAAATAACATTGAATATTTGGTTGCATAACCCTTGCATGCAATGACCGCATCAAGTCTGTGACTCATTGACATCATCAAAATATTCCATTCTTCATTAGTAATGCTTTTCCAAAGATTTTAACGCAGCCTCTTTCAGTTCTTGTTTGTTTCGGGTGTTTTCTACCTTCAGCCTCCACTTCAGGAAACGGAATTCATGCTCTATCGGACAAAGATCCTGTGATTGACTTGGCCAGTCAAAAACTGTCCACCTTTTTCCACTGATGAAATCCTTTGGCAGTATCTTTTGGATCATTTTCATGCTGCATGATAAACTTAATCCCGATACATTTGAATGAATTTCTCTTTCAAATGTTTCTGTAGACCTCTGAATTCATTCTACTACTACCAGCATGAGTTATGTCATCGATAAATATGCATGAGCCTGTTCGAGAAGCAGCCATGTAAACCCAAGCTAAGACATTGCCCCCACCATGCTTCACGGTGGAACTTGTATATTTGGATCATAAGCAGATATTTTATTTCTCTACACTTTGGCATTTCTATCACTTTGGTAGAGATTAATCTTGGTCCTATCAGTTCATAAAACATTCTTCCAGAACATTTGTCTCTCATCTCTGTACTTCCTTGCAAATTCCAATCTGGCCTTTAGATTCTTACTGCTGATGAGTGGTTTGCATCTTGTGGTATGATCTCTATATTTCTGTTTTGAAGTCTTCTTCGAACGGTGGATTGTGAAACTTTCACCGCTGCACTGTGGAGGTTGTTAGTGATGTCACCAACTGTTGCTTGTTTTTTTTTCCTCGCAGGTCTCGTAATGTTCCTATCATCAACTGCTATTGTTTTCTTTACCTGTTCTATGTCTGTTACTCAGTAAACCAGTAGTTTCTTTCTCTTTCAGAACATTCGAAATTATCGTGTTGCCTATACTCAATGTTTGTCCAATGGATCTAATCGATTTTCCTTCTTTTCTCAGTTTCAAAATGGCTTGCTTTTCTTCCTTAGACAGCTCTGTATTCTTCATGTTGGTTTATCCCTTATAAAAAGAAATTCAGTTTTTTTCACTTGAAAAATTGGTGGTTTAAACAAAAGGTGGTATGCCCTTAGTTGTTTAACACATCTGAATGTAAATACCAGGAAATAAGAGCTGAAATTCTTAATTCTTGTCTCATATACATTTTGTTGATGTTAAACTCAAATAACTTCAGTGAACAACAAAAACAATGGAATTGGCCTTGTTTTTCTAATATCTTTGGAGGAGACTATATATATATACATATATATATATATATATATATATATATATATATATATATATATATATATATATATATATATATATATATAGCATGAACATATATATATATATAAAGCTGAATTTATTAAAAGCAACTCTATGAACGGACCTGATATGAAAGCACTAACATCAAACAATAAAGAAGGTTTGCGTCAAATTGGGTAAAAACAAAGGAATGCTAATTTAGTCTAAAAGGGAAGAGGATTTCTGCAATCTTGAAAGCGGATTATGAATGACGAAGAAATTAGCAGAATTAAAAATGAAAATGAAAAATATGTACAAATAATGATCGACGCAAAGAAGAGATTTTTGTATAGCTTTCAAAAGGCACGAACAATACCCACGAAGGAATGCAAAAAGAAAGGGTAAAAAACGATGGCAAATCATTATTTAAAATAGTTAATCTGATTAGTGCTTTAACAAACATGCTAAGACCCAGCATCACACACACGTGGACAATCACACAAACACACATATATATATATATATATATATATATATATATATATATATATATATATATATATATATATATATATGCGCATTCATAAAGGCAAACGCCACTTTATTTTTATAAATATTGACACACCATTACTTGTATAAATACCAGAGAGGGTCAAAAATAAAATGCAAGTTTACCAGAAGACGGAAAGTGCGGCCTTGAAATCCGAAGGTCCATTGGAATAGCGAAATGTGCCTTTGAAAACTAAGCAAAAAGATTAAGAAACAAATTCGTTAGTAACAAATAAAAGAGTACTAAACTTATACGTAATATTAGTTCACCTATATGGCAGTGCATATTGGACAATATACTCACAGATGAAGAAGAGACTTGAAGCAAGAGAAATATAGTTCTACAGATGCATACTGAGAATACCAAAGAATGAACATGTGAGCAATGAGGAAGTTTAAGAGTAAATAGAAACAAAAATGAAACTTATACTTAACATCAGGAAGAAACAGCTGAAATGTCTATGGCACATAATGAGAAAAGACAACTTGGAAAATTTGATAATCACAAAACAGATTGAAGTCAAGATAGAGAAAAATAACTCATAACCTATATATATATATAAAGCTTGAGTAAATGGATAACGGAATAAGATTTAGGAGATACAACAAAAAGACGACATTTATTAAGAGCTACTATGGTCAGAGAAAAGTGGAGAGCATTGATCATCAACGTCCTGAACAAACTCGGCACAGATAATCCTGGTGTATCTCCTCTAAAACATAAAATTTGCAGAGGCCGACAAGAAATAACAATTTTTCTGTTACATTCTTTTTTCCTATGTATAACCCGCTTTTAAATATCTACTCTTTTGGATGAGGAGGCGTGGATGGTGTAATAGATATAAGCGCGAAAAGTGCATTAGGTATGCCGGGTTCAATTCACACTCGATTCTATTTCGTTCACTTCGCACTAATGGTCTTTGAAAAAGACATGAATCGTTTTTCTTTACTCTAGTTATGGGGCGGTAACCAGTCTAAGAGAATAAAAATGAATTTAAAAATCTGATCGACGAGGGTTCGGGTCTGTCATGCTATCTTATCCTAGACTTACTACTGCTGCTATGTCGGCAATTAATGTGGGTTACGACCCGAATTGGTTACGGCACACACATGCACTCGCCTTTGGGTAGCTGCAGAAAGCAAATCAAGTCTGGTAACGGGTGTCACAGGTACCCGGTAATCCACTACTACCTGCCGCGTTGTCAGCTCATCGGTGGGTAAACTATTTCCCCCTCAAGGTTTTATGGTGAAGTGGGTGAATATAACAGGATTGAAAGTAAGGACTGTCAAAGGGCGAATGGACCTTCTTGTAAGGTGAACGTCCATCTAGCACAACGGGGTAGACTGGGATCCCTCGCTATGTATGCAGACAGTGCAATCATGACACGGCATCTCTGGGTGTAGGGCTTCTTAGGTTGCACTCAAATACCAGGTCGGTGAGCTTCCCATTATGGAATCACAACTACGTGTCCGCAACGAGTTCAGAATACAAGTTGGATACATCAATTCATATATCTCCGACTTTCAACCCAAATATGTCGAGGGAGCCGGTCAGATACGTAGCGAATCTACGACCACACACAGTCATAGGACTGAGGATGAACGATGATGAGAAACCAAAAATGTTATAGAATATTTGCTTTCGGAAGAAAAGTTGTTACAAACATTCCCAGGAAGCTAGTTAATATTCATGGATGGAAAGTCTACACTTCATGTAAGCACTGGAAACAGAAACTTCAGTAGACTCAATGACAATCCTGGAGAGAATATAGAAACCGACCTTCGTTACAATCCCGGCAGTGCTAAAACATCTTCCGCTTCAAGTAAGAATAAGAATATCCATTGCAGAATTCTGAGAATATTTTTTAGGTGAACCTGTATTTTAGTCAGAAAATGCGTGATACACGCTTAGGCGATCATGTATCTTTCGATATATAACTGACAAGGCAGATTTTTTACGCAGCAGGTTGCCATTTCTTTTTACGGTGGACAAGTTGCCATCCAAAGCTATAGAACCCGGTATGTTCTTCTATTTACCCATAGCTGGGGTGAAAAAAGAGGATTAATAGCTTTCCCAAGGGTATTAGCACGTAAGTGAATGTAATGGATTCGGATGGAATTCGAACTCGGCTCTCCGATTCCTCAATTTGAGCCGCTATCCATTACTCCACCGTATTTTAGTGCATTCTCTTAGTAGTTACTCAGACTGACTACTGACTCTATTATGATCTACTGGGATCCTGGTCGACGGCAATCCTCAGAAAACTATGATTCTCCAGTATGAAAATGTTAAAGCTTGTAACTCGAGCATGTCTAAGAAAGCAATGAAGAATATTCTCGGGGTCGGCTGTACGTGCTTCCATTCAAATTGGGAGTATATGTGGAGATTATCTCAACCTAGTCTGTCATGACACCTACTAGTTTTTGCTGCTCATGATATCCAAATCTAAATGCAAATGCATGGCTTTATCACCCCTGTTGGAGGAAACCCTCCCTAAATGACAATGTCTTCAGGGTGTAGCTGTACTAACCACACTTGACAAATTGTGTGCTGGTGAAGCTCTTTCGGTTTTAAATTCAGAGTTGTCGGCCTCCTAGAGAAGTTGTCATAGACCAAGGCTTTAAGACACAATCCTCCCTGCTATAATAATGGTTTAGTGATACAAGTCTTAATAATTAACCCATTCCTCGGTCGGGAGAAGAGGTGGATTCGTACCTTTCCCCAAGGGTATTTTACGCGTAAGGCAATATACATAACGCAACTGGAATTGGAACTCGGCTCTCTGATTAACAATTCCGACCCATTATCCACTGCACCCCCCGCACATCCAAACTTACATCACCTGGGATTTCCAGGCGGGCATCCATCTAGGAAATGACCGGTCTCGAAGTTGCTTAAGTTCCCAGTAATCTTCTGTCGCTAGTTTTCTAATAATCTGTACGGAGATTGTCTAGTATATACTGACATAAAATTCCATTGGCATAATATAGCAATTCGACATTCTTTTCTTTGATCTGTTGCTGACCAAATTTTTCTGTTTCTTAGTGACTTGTTTAGCTTGCAATATATCTTTTCGCTAATTCAATGTCCGCTCGGATTCCGTTGTCGCACTTTCAATCCTGTGTTTAAACACTTTCCAGATCTGCGTTTGTTGATGTTGATGTTGGTCATTTTCTCTTGCAGACAACCATACTTCTTGCATTCTTACGATACCTTTCTCCTTTACAGTCTCATCTAGAAGCTTTTGCATTTTTACTGCTGTCAAAAGTATCATCTGCCTATCTTATACTGTAAAGATAAGGCCCACCGATAATAAATTCTGGAAGGCGTACCAGTTACTTTAGCATATCTTCGCTGTAGAAGTTGAATAATTCTGGTGAAGACACATCCTTGTCTTATGCCCTTTTCTGTTTTGTGTAAATATTCAATTCAATTTTTAACCTTATGCAGGCGGTATGCATCCAATATAAGCTTTGGTTTAATCTAGCCTTCTTCCTTAATAAATCAAGTTTCCCTAACAGTTGAAACAGATCCTTGTACCGTGCCCTGCCAGATGCATTTCCCTAATCTTTTAAATCCTTCGGCTTTTGTATTGACCGTCCTGATATTCTTATCATGGATAGTGTATTTCTTGTTCCAGTGTTCTTCAAAAAGCCGCATTGTTCTTGTACTATTTACAGTCTAATCTATTAGGATTCTCATCATTAAATTCGTTACACTGATTGTCCGATAGAGCTCACATTAATTTTGACCTGTTTTCTAAGATGATTCTACCAAGCTGGATTTACTGAGGTTCTCAGGTATGTCAACAGTAAGTGAAAAAACATAGATATCGGTCCGGCTTACATCAGAGTTAAAACTGTAGTCATACATACGGTCTACGTAACAGTTAAAACGGTAGACATAGATACGGACTACGTAACAGTTAAAACGGTAGACGTAGATACGGTCTACGTAACAGTTAAAACGGTAGACATAGATACGGTCTACATAACAGCAAAAACGTTAGACAACGGTTTGGTTTACATAAAAATTAAAAAGGTAGCATTATAAGAGTTAAAAATTTAGGCATAGGTTCGGTTTAAACTAGATTCAAAAACGTAGACATAGGTCTAGTTAACACCTGAGTTAAAAAGTTAAATATATGTCTAATTTAGACTAGATTTAAAAAACAAAACAGGTAGACATAGATCTGGTTTACACTTTAATTAAAGAAATAAACATATGTTCAATTTAGACTAGCGAATCTGCAAAGAACTGACTTGTAATTGTGGCTCTGTAGAGTAATGTATAGTTTTGTGCGACTGCTTGACACCACTATTAAGGATATTCTGAGATCAGCCATCACAAAGAACAACAGTAAAATAATTTAAAAGAGGTCTTTAAAGATTATGAAAGTCTGTATGATGAACGTAATTCAATATTAATTCAATCTTTATTAAACAAGGAAATACAAATACAGGATTGACATTTTACACCATTAGAACCATTTGAAAATTTGTTAGTATATTTGTAACAGTCATTCACTTTCAAATTTGATTCGCATGAGCCAGTGACTAAAACGGAAAACATTCAGCTGTGTTATTTTAGAAAGCAGTTGAAAAATACATCTACAAAACATTTTAAAAATAAATTCCGCGCTGTAATTTCTAACATTTTTTTCATTTCTTTTTGTATAGGAAGTACCTGGCAATTCACTCACAACAGGAACAGGAGTCACAAGTAAAAAAGAACAACTATTTCTTCAGTCTGTAGAATTAAGGTATTCAATGTTAAAATATTCTGTGGAAAATAGATTTAAAAAATGCATATTATATTCTTGGCAGAATATGAGAACTCTTTCTAAATATGTTATATTTAACAGTCATTCACTTCGTTATATATACTAATATATACTTATATATACTAATATATTACCCATGAAAACCGAGGCAGTAATTTACGTATGACACAAAACTTGGGCCTTATATATATATATATATATATATATATATATATATATATATATATATATATATGTATGTATAGTAAAGGAAACAAATCTGGTGGTATATAATCCAAATGGATCCTAGGTATATAAAATATTAAAACTTATCCACAAAAAGAGTTCAATGTATTTATTATTACATAGCAGAAAGTAATTCACAATAAAATCCAAAATCATCTCATATGAGGAAGAGACTTATTTCAACCGACGAAAAATAAAATTCAGCTGTCATAATGTAGACTGAGATCGTGTCGGAATTAGAAATTTAACTGTGAAAGCTACAAAAAAAAGTCCAAAAAACTAATAGAGAATTTACCCATTACAATATTTCAGTCAGACGAAAGGCACAAGGCACTGGTCAGGGGAGGGCGAAGGTATTAGTCTTAAAGGGAAGAGGATTTATAAAATTAAACCCGGAATTTAACCATATGACATTAAGTTGGGGTTATATGAAGAATGAAATGTTAATTTGAAACTAAGAGAGGAACAAAAAAATTATATATATAAAGTTATATTTAAAAATAAGTCATAATCCCCATATGAGGTGATTTTGGATTTTTTGTGTATTAATACATACATATATACATACATACATGTGTGTGTGTGTGTGCGTGTGTGTGTGTGCGTGTGTGTGTGTGTGTGTGTGCGTGTGTGTGTGTGTGTGTGTGTGTGTGTGTGTGTGTGTGTGTGTGTGTGTGTGTTGCATTGCAACTTAGAACAGACACCTGTTTCTTTGACAGGGTAAAATTTATTTTAGTCAAACGCTTGTGGCTAAAAAATTACCCTTCGGCCGGATCGTTACACACGAACGAAAAACAGAAAAATTTCTAGCAGTAAACCACATTTTATTCTTGGGTTGTAACCTACTGCTATGGGTGAGTGAAGTTGCAATAAGGCGTAGGTGAAGAAGGAAGTTGCACAGTCTTCCCTGTCCGTTCTGCGAGGCTGGTGTGTCCCTCTATTTGCCTTTTTGCGGTTGTTAAGTTTTATAGATAATAATTATCTTTGTGTTCTCATCTTCGTCTAAAAAATAATTTATCTTCATTCTGTGACTTTTTCTCCGTCTGAGCCTATTGCTCTGTACTTTGAAGTTGACTTAACTTACTGATAACCATAGGTCGAAAGTAAATGTTATGCATCCATTTTTGCAACACTTCCATCCGTTTTTCAATTTAACAAGAGTTCAGACGATTTAACTACAGGGGAAGCTGAAAGGTATAGCCCGTCAGGCTATATGATGGTTCCCTGTATAATACAGTTTCGATTACTATCGGAGGACACATATTTTTAATGAAAAAACATTGAAACTGTTAAGCGTAGTTAATATTGTTTATTATTAACAGAGCATTTACTTAAATGTTTTTAACTATAAAATAATGAATAAACGGAATACATGTATATATATATATATATTATAAATTAACTGATTTAAAATATGTTGTTTTTTTTTGCCACACAGTAATAACCATGTTTCAAAAATGGAAGCTAAAAGCTTCGAATTTAATTTTGTAATTAAATTAAAAACATTAGTTCCATTTCATCCTCAAGCGAATTTTGGAGTAACTTATTTTTAAAATTACTGAGTTTTAAAGGCATGGCAAAAATTCATAATTCACTGTTTCCAAAGATACAGAGAAATCCAATCATCCAGACAAGGGGTGGTAGCGTGTTCATTTTCAATAACTTTTGTTGCATCAGTTATTAGTTACGTTCGAAAAAGAGGTTATGTTTAGGGATGAATTTTCAACGAATTCTGACATCCGATAAATGCATGTCGTCTGGGTTTTTTAAAAACATTATTGTTAACGGCAAAACATTCTTACGGCATTTTTTCTATTTGTATACTTAAAGATTTATGGGGGATTTTTAGGTTAGAATACGTTTTATTTAACTACTATTTTAAAAAAAATTCACTTTTAATTTTTAATAGACTATATTTCTTTTTAAAAAACAAGTAAATGTATTAGAATTACTTACAGTATGTAAAATTATTTTTTCATATTAAGTATAAGTATGTATATTCTCAGGTCACATTTTTAAAAATTTTATATATAAATATTATTTAAGTAAAATATATGACAATGACGGAAAAAAATAGCTAATTTCTTTCTCTGATTCAGTAAACTTTTATTTTTTATAAACTTAGTAATATATAGTTTCTCATGTATGCACAAAGTAATAGGTCATTTAATGGCCTACATATTCTAGCTTTTCATATTAATTTCATTTTACTGTAGGTGTTTTATTGGATTCTTTTAAGTGTTTGAAGTACTTTCAGAGAGGTGTTAAGGTTAGAATACGTTTTATTTAACTTCAATTTTAAAAGATGTTTAGTTTAGAATTCGTTTTATTTAACTACAATTTAAAAAAAAACAATTTTAAAATATTTTCACTGTTAAATTTAATAAACTATATTTTTTATAAAACAAGGAAATGTAACAGAATTACTTACAGTATATAAAATTATTTTTTCACATCAAATATAAGTTTGTATATTACCAGGTTGCACTTTTTAATTTTATTGTTAAATATTATGTAAGGAAAATTTTTGACAATGACGGCACAAAATAGCTATTTCATTTCTCTGATTCAGTAAATTTTTATTTTTTATAAACTTAGTAATATATACTTTCTCATGTATGCACAAAAGACATGGGTCATTTAATGACCTACATAATGTAGCTTTTCTTATTAACTTCCATTTTACTGTAGGTGTTTTATTAGATTCTTTTAGGTGCCAGAAGTACTTTGAGCGAGATGTTTGATGTTTATATTTATTTATCCTAAATGAACTTTTATGTTGGTTGAAACTTTTTTGAACTCATTGCTTGTGCAACCTATATATATTTTTATGTTTTCTGGATTTTCAATAGAAGATATATTCTATTGGTATACTAATGATTCCGTGCAACATTTATTTTGTAGAGTACAGTTATGAGGGTTTCTACAGCTACATAATTTTGATTATCCTCATCAGTTTTTATTTTTATTTTTCCATTGTCTAAATTTTTTTGGTTCTGGTATAAGTGTTTATTTAAGATATTAGCATTATGTTTCTTAATAATTTTTTCTAAGTTTTCAGTGCAGCTGTAACTTAATATTAGTGTATTTTTATTGAAAAAAGTACTTAGTTCACATTCACTGGGAAAATGCTTGACTATTAATGCGAGTAATTTTTGTCCTAATTTGTTTTTTACTATTTGGTTGTATGGGGCCGTATACCAAATTATTTTTCTACTTCTGTTTTCTCTATGCTTTCCATTTTCATTTTTAATATAAGTTAGTTTTGTGTTCTTGTAGCCACTATCTTTTAGAGCTTTATTATAGAAATTAATATGTTCATCGAAAATCTTGTCATTTGCTGAATTTGTACTATTTTTTTTAATAGATAAAGGTATATGCTTAATTATATATGGGGGTAATTTTATTTAGGCTTGTATATATAAAGGATTGATATTGGGTTTTTATAAGGTGTGTATACACATTTCTTTAAATCTAATGTTATATCAAGGAAGTTAATTTTTTTTAATTTAGTGCTAACCGTAATGTTTAAGCTCATGCTTTTAAATTCTTTATATAATACCTTTCTAATTTTATCTATTTTGAAGTTAGTAGAGGTTCTAATAACCATAAGACCATCGTCTCTGTATAAACCAATGTCAGTTATATTAATATCACGGTGCGCGGTAAGGTTGTATAATATAAAAAGAGCTATGAAATCAGAAGACTCAGCTGAGTCTAGTGATCCCATTGTGATGTGAAATGGAAGTAATGTTTTTAATTTAATTACAAAATTAAATTCGAAGCTTTTAGCTTCCATTTTTGAAACGTGGTTATTAATGTGTAGCGAAAAAATATTTTAAATCAGTTAATTTATAATATGAATGCTCTGTAAATTTACATTGAGCACTATTTTGTAAAAATAAATATATCTATAAGAACACCGGATTATATATCTTACGGTTCTTTCTTTTTATTTTCATATATATATATATATATATATATATATATATATATATATATATATATATATATATATATATATATATATATCACAGATTGGATTTGATTTGGATGTACAACATCTTATTCGAAAACTGAAAAGATTTGATAAGAATGAAGCAGACTGTCGGTTTAAAAAACTTATCGATAGATAAATAGTTAATGACCAGTCATATATAGATAGATAGATATGAACAGTACAGCATATATAGATAGATAGCTAGATAAAATATTAATAGATTTCACTCCAAATGCATTCACATAAATGGGCTTCTGTTCGCGCCCAATATTATTTGCTTTGTCTTTTCTTTACTTTTTTCTCTCTTTGTGTCCGTAAGCAGAACGCTAGTGCTACCGAAAGACATCATTAATCATATATATATATATATATATATATATATATATATATATATATATATATATATATATATCATATTTGAATAAGCAAAAGGTTTTAAGTGGGGCCCACGTAAGTGCGCGTGACTCGAAGCAAATACTGTCCGGTTCAATGGTAACAAGGCTTTACGCTAGATTAGATTTACTTTCTCCCATAATCTCGAAGACATATGTCAGTTCGGTTCATCTGTTGCAGGCAGCAGAAGTGGCATGGCATGGCGATGTAAGAAGAGGCCGCAAACAACGACGTGTTTAGAAGGGAAAAAGAAGAAGCTTAATAAATCCACTTTTTTAAAAGGCGTTTTGCTTGACTAACAAAGCAGCTTTGAAATTTCTGAACAGATTCGCTTGAATAAAACCGAACTCCAGTAGACGAGCGAAACGACGGCATTGTCTGTGCATACACTATAGTAGATATGAAAAGTATTATTTAGATTTACTTAGTCGGGCATAAGGCTAGAACATTTGTGTTTTCTCTACACTAGCAAAGTGGTCTGCAATGCAAGACTAAACACACAGGAAGCACGCGTTAAGGATCACAACCCTCAAGGAATTTAGTTTGTACACTGAGCTTGATAAACGGTGCACGATTGTAGGCATCTTTACAGGTTTGAATAATGTATACTTCAGAAGCATCTTTTCATTCTGATATCCCATTTTAATCAACAAATGTGCAAATTACATCTGATTCAGTGACTCAAGAGTCAAGCACAAAACGCTCACCAGGACCGGATATTCGATTGATCTTTGATTCGATAAATATTTTGGTAGTTTTCTTGAGTTATTCAATACTATATTTCTACATACATGTCAAGGGCGTTTTGGCAGAATTTCTGGTAACCTGAAAATACCTTAAATTCTTCTGTATTTCAAGTATCTTCACAGTTTTATTACTATTAATATCTTTATTATTATCTAAATACATAAACAGTAAATTCTGTCTGTCTGTCCGTTCATGTGTCTGAAATTCAGGCGTCATTTGCTCTACATACATATTTTATACCTTTTTGGAACCAGGATGATCACGGGACTGAAAATTTGCTCTTCATCTGATGCTTAAATATACAACATTGGGATCTTTTGTGTGCGGATGAGGAGGGAATATTAAAACATTCACATTTTAAGATAAATGAAAAAAATATTGAGTTTAAAGTAACAGAAAACTTTGTGAATTTAATTTTTTTTGTTTTAAATTGATTTTAAAATATCTCCAAAACTTTGTGAATTGAGGAAATCAATTTCATTTCTTCAAAATGCCAAGGAATCAGAATTAAAGTTAGAGGATTCGTGACGTGATGTTTTGAAGTTCCGCAGAGTTTGTGATTTGAAGAACTCAATTTTCGGCCTGATTTGGAAATTCAACCCAAATCGGTGTTTTGACCCCAAACTGTCTTTTGGCCGGAATTATACTTATATCCCGAACCAGAGTCAAAGTGAGGTTTTAAAGTTCCATGGAGTGAATTGGGGAATTCAAAGTTATTTCTTTAAAATGCCATGGAGAAACAAAGATAAGAACTCTAAGACAGAGAGCAGAAAAACACAAAAGAAGGCACAGATACTGTAAACAATAGATCTTTGGAAACACCTGATGAAAGACATTCCAGATAGGTTAGTTATAATCAAAATTATGCTAAAAAGAGCGGCTTTTCATTACGACTGTGACAGTGACTATTAAAATCATCCAAATACATCTAATGGATGAATGATAATTCAGTATAAGCTTTGTAATGTTATCACAATCAGAACCAGATGGGAAGTGCCATAACACAGGAAAAAGTACAGCTGGAATATCTACCAGTTCCTTCAGAGTCATTTCTATCACTTCTGGATGGAAATTCAGCTGAATCAAAACACTTCATCCAGCACATCGGAAGCTACAATAATGTTTTGCAATGACCTCATTTGGAGACAAAGATGCTACCTTGCCAGGATGAAAAACAGATTGCATAATTCAGAGCAGGAGCTAGCTTAAAAGTCCGCACAGGGTGCAGCTTTTCATCTAGTTACTAATAAAAATACTTTTAATGGGAAATAAAATAAAAACTATGTCAATTTTCTATATAATTCTCTTGTTTTCATTCAAGGTTATCAGTGGTTTGAACCAGATGAAATTATCCATGATTTTTGCCATCGTTTCCAGCAATTTCGACTATTCTGTGGTTATTTTGATGAACAAAAATTACAGGTAATATTTGTCAAGAGAAGTTGATATGTTGACATGAAACTAACATCGTATTGCAGTTTCTGTTAGAGAACATTATGCTTTAAGAACTTTAAATTAGATAACGAAATCTTTTATAAATTCGGCTAAGGAAAAGTCTTATCTGTTTGTCCACCCCCTTATATCTTCTACTTCTTTTAAGGGTCATGTCCCTTCAGGTCGTTTGTGATCATGGCTCTCTACAATTACCTGTTCATTTGTAGCTCTTAGTAAATTTTGTCTTTTCACTATCTCTCCTAAACACTGTTCTGTCAATGAATTACACAACCTCGTTAGGTAGGTTTTACGCCGTTTTCATCATACCGCTTCACTTCAATATATCCTGATTATGTGACCTACACATTTTCAACTGTCTCTTTCTGATTCTAAGTATAAGTATTCTGTTTTTTCCATTTTCTCTAAAACTTTGTCGTTGTACACTTGTTTAGTCCATGGAATTCTCAGCATTCTTCTGTGTAAGCACATTTCTGTTGTCTCAAGTATTTTCTTCATCTATGATGAAACTTAAATAGCCGGACCAGGCTATTTAAGTAGAGCCAGCTTTAGATTATGCAAATGATCACTCTATTCTTTGAGTGACACGTAAAACATCAGGACATTTTTTTCAGTATAAAATTAGAAATTCCTCAAAATCTAGAAATTTGGCAGAATCGAAATATATTGATATTTTATCGATTATATCGATCTTTTCATAACAGCAATACAGTAAAATATCGATTTGTGGCTTTGTAGGGAATTATTGAAAGTAGCTGTTATTTAGAAAAACAAGTTTAAAAACAGTGTTAATATTATTTATATGTGAACTTTTGGATAATTATCTTAAATGAAGTATAAACTGATATACATACATACACACAAACACACACACACACACTCATACATATATATATATATATATATATATATATATATATATATATATATATATATATATTTATCAAATATGTGTTGCAGTTCAATTGATATTACAATGAATCATTCATACAAAAAGTAAAGTAGTAAAGTTACTCTATTTATTGAACTATTTAGTTTAAGCCACATTGATTGATAAAATTCTACAACAAAATAATTCTCAAATTGTCATATTAGTAAAAAATGCACATACTTAAATTTAAAAAAAATTCAACGTTAGCGTTGCGACTGCACGCTTCAAAGGTTTGTATCCGTTATCAATAACACATTTAAAAAAATATTTCGATTCTCATTATATTTTTCGTTTCGGATGCTACCTGAATTTTTACCAAAAACAAAATAATTTCCATGCCTGAAGATGACTGAATATACAGTCGAAAGTACTTGCGTATTTAAGGAAGACCTTATACAGCTTATAGATTAAAAAAGGAACAAGAATCATAACATTCATCGATTGATTGGTAGGTTAACGCACATTTAAAATTTTATTAGGGAAGGAATTTCGCTATATATATATATGTATATATATATATATATATTGAGTTTAAAGTAACAGAAAACTTTGTGAATTTAATTTTTTTTTGTTTTAAATTGATTTTAAAATAACTCCAAAACTTTGTGAATTGAGGAAATCAATTTCATTTCTTCAAAATGCCAAGGAATCAGAATTAAAGTTAGAGGATTCGTGACGTGATGTTTTGAAGTTCCGCACAGTTTGTGATTTGAAGAACTCAATTTTCGGCCTGATTTGGAAATTCAACCCAAATCGGTGTTTTGACCCCAAACTGTCTTTTGATAAAGGTAAAGTCTTTCTTCATAGAAAGAACAGCTAAATACTAATAGTTCTTTAAAATGTCAGAGATCGAAATTTACACCTTATCCATACTATGAACAGAAAACCCTTTTCAAAAAACTATTTAAAAATGAATATTTGTCGATTCTTTCGAAAGTGGTACCTTGAAGAATGTCTAATGAATACCAATCTACAAACATTACCCGGATAAAAAGTGTTATCCGTTATGAGTGAGTCAGCGTTATTAATTAATGTAAGAAATTTCTAATTCTATTACTATACTGCCTTGTAAATAAAGAGATAATTAATTTTAAATAGTCTAGAATTAAACGATGCCTTACTGAGATATAAAAATAAAGCTACGAGGGTCGTTCAAAAGGTTCTAAGCCTCACTTAAAAAGAGGAGCCAGAGCTGAACATTTTTGTTGTGGCAACACACTACTACTTATAAAACTAGAAAAGTTAATTCGGATTTCTGTCTTAATTTCTGTGCAGGTGAAGCCCATACAAAATGAGAGGTGTGAGACAAATCTAAAAATGGACAAAAGAGAGGCCTAAGCAGCCATCTGCAAACGGAAGGTATGCACACAAGAAAATCCATGAGAACACGGTACAGATACTTACTGACGACTCCCCTTTCTATGCAACTGTGGAGAAGTGGGCTGCGGAATTCACCCGGGTCAGAGTTAGCACAAAAGAATGAACCTCCATGAAGTCCAGACATTAGTTATGGCTCGGTCCATACTGTTTTAACTGAGATGTTGGGGATGAGCAAGCTGTCGGCATGATGGGTCCAAAGAATACTGACACCAGACTAGAAGCTGAAAACGGTTGACATTTCCAGGACACTTCAGACTCGCTTCCATGCTGACCCTGAGAATTCCCGCCGCAAATTAGCATCTCAAGATGAAACCTGCGTTCACCATAATTAATATGAATCAGAATTAATCAAATGAAGGAAGCAATCAAGTTTAAACGCAGAAGGAAACTGAAGGAAGGTGTGCTTTTCCTCCAGTATAACGCGCCCATTCACTCTGCTTAGGTTGTAGTAGCTGAAGCAACCAACTGTGGCTTTGAATTGCTACACCATTCCTCTTATTGACCAAACTTAGCTCCATCTGACTTCTTCCTGTTTCTTAACACACATTATATTTACATATATATATATATGTGTGTGTGTGTGTGTGTGTGTGCGTGCGTGTTTGTGTGTGTGTATTATATTTACATATTCCAAAATGTTAGCATAGGAATTGACTCTAACCTACAACTCTAAGAATTAATGCAAGTCTTAATTTCAGAAATCAAAATTAGATAAAGCATTTCAAATTGTTACCGTATATTGATTTACTAGAGTGAAACAATTATCATTGATATATTGTAAAAGACAAGACTACAGAAATATCGCATGTTATTTTATGATCCAACTTACACACCAGTATTATAATAATATAATAATTATAATAATATTATAATAATATTATAATCATTATAAGTTATAATAATATTATAATAATATTATAATGGTAATATTAGCTGTTTCCCTATAAGGAAAACTTTGACATTCACTGAACGACAAACCAGTACCACTTTTTCTTGACATTTATAAAATATTTCTCTCAAATATTTTTTTTTTTAGAAAAAACAGTTTTCTCAAGTCCTGTAGCTGTTATCGCTCTTTCAAGTATTGATGGGCGTTTTCTTCCTAACCTTTTATTTGAATTCATGGAGAATGTTACCATCTTGATTATATCATTCTTTTCTCTTCAAGTTACATGTGATATCAGTTTTAGTTGCTATTCCTGTTGAAAGTTTTCAAATCATGTGTTTTCTGTTCTTTGGTATAGATCTTTGTTTGTGATTCTGTCGTGTCAATCATCAATATCAACGTAGAATCACCTTTACCAAAACACCAAGGCTTTATTCGCCTTTTTTACCACTGATCTTAGAAAGCGATTGTATACATTTTGAGTTTCGATATCTTTAGATGTGTTGGTGCTACGCATGACATCCGTATGACAGTCTCTATCAGACGAGTCAATTTAACATGACTCAATTTTTCAGGTTGATGTTTTGTAGCAATATGCGGTGTTGGGGGAAGCTACCTGTGACACAGCCTATTCTATGTTCACTTCCTTTTCCTATAAATAGAAAATCTGTTCCATGTATAAGCAGAGTACATCTAGACATATTTTGACCCATGTCTCGATACCCTCAGTTCTATGACATACGTAGACGCTATATGTAGAAGATGTTTATGTTTTAATATTTATAAGATAATATAAGATAATTATGTTTTAAGTAGACGTTTCTATCACGTCCTATAAATGTTTCATTGAACTCATTTCGGGTGAATGCGGTGACTACACCAATCAGCTGAGGTCTCATCAATGCTTCTTAACCCAGTGCACTTCTTGGTTTTTAGTAGTGGGCCGATGTTCTGTCTTTACACCCCAATAGGTAGTTATTTATTGAAGCTGACTCTGTAGATGTCTGGTGTTCTGTCTCCGACCTGATGTTATCACGGACGGTTGCCGAATACTCACTGCCAAATAAGCGAAGATTTTCCGTATTTATGGAAATTAGGAGGCTCAGAAATATCAGCGAATTTTCCCTCCAAAATTGCTATACAAATTTCCTAGTCTTTTCATTCGTTAGAAAATATCTTCTTATTTCTGATAAGAATCAAGGTTTTGGGAGTCGGCAAGAGTCCGACAACCTGAGAGCGCCTCCCCCAGACTTCATGGCACAATGGCAGGATAATGGTGTTCAAACTCCTTTTTATATTTTCGAGATCTCTCGTTCGTCAGAAAATATATTCTTATCTCTGATAAGAATCGAGTCTTTGGGAGCCAGATTTGAAAGCAGGGGAAAAAAGTTCGGGTAAGGATTAGAAAAGAGGCTAGAAAGTGAACTTATAAAGCACTGTAGCAGTGATTCTCAAAATTAAATTATGTTGTCAGTGCTCCAGAATCAAATTAGCTAAATCAGAACAGAATTAGCTACATCAATTAGTAGATGATATGCACGTTGTGTTTGCTTGCATATCCCATGAATCAAATGAAGGTTAAACTGAACTGCTAGATATCATGTGGATGCGATTGAAACCAATGTCTCTTGTCCTTTCCTCTGTCCACAATATTTAAGGACGACTCGTCGGTGGCTGCTTATTCCTAGTACACATTTAATAAAGAGATGGCAAATATCTCGACAATCAGTCAGCAAGCATGAACCAGTCCCGTTCGAACACAAGTAATTCACGTTGCCGAGCAGAGTCTCTGGTGATCACACTAATTCATTTAGTGTGAGAGAGCAACTGATGTAGATCTGCACGTTCCATAATGTTAATTACTGTGTCACCACTTACCATTTCAGACTTATGGCACGTCAGTGTATTTATATTTTATATGAAATAACATGTATGCTAAATAAGCATAGATTCTTTTTAGATACAGTTTTGACCAAATTTATTTAAATAATTGATTAATCCTGTAAGGGATATTATCATTTTACTGTGTCTGTTATGAAGAATTTATCTATTGTAAATACTACTTACGTAAAATCTACACAATTGTCTAGAACCTATTTTCCGTAGAATATTGTAAGCGTCTCAATTCAATGAGCCCACTGCTTCGAGCCAGCATAAGTGGCTGAAAAAAAGTATAAAAATCCGAAGACAATTTGATTGCGTTGATTCTCCAAAGATGTCGATATATCTGGCATTCAAAAGATATATTCGTTTTACTAACAGAAAGGTGATTGAAACGCGCGTGTTGAGATGCTGATAAAAATATCAAAACAATAAGTAAAAACTAATATGCAAGATACAATGATATGTATATATCATATCTCTAATGGGACTCATGGACATGCATACATACCTATATATACATATATATTACCCCACACACACACATACATATATATATACATATATATATATATATATATATATATATATATATATATATATATATATATATATATATATATATATATATATATGTAAGCAAATATGTGGATGTAGATCCGACGGTATAGATAATCATACATCGAATCAATTAGCAATATTAATGAAATTAATGGCGAAATCTCTTCGCTAAGAGACATAATATAAGCATTAAACTGATAACAATCTACTGAATGATGCGATCCTTATGTATAAAATAGTAGTCAGATGGAAGTGGTTCATGTTTTAATCAGCAAGCAAATTCAAGGACTCCATGTCCTCATCGTCAGGCAGTAATTTTTTCCTTTAAAATCAAAACTTGAAGACGAAATAAATGTGTTGTAGACCGAAAGATGTTTTTTAAGAATGAGTGATTTATTAACGGTTATATAATATTGGAACGAGCAAGTCGCAACGCTAAAGTTCAAATATTTCAAGTGAGAATTTTTTATATCACTTTTGTAATTTGGTAAATCCACGAATTCTTTTGTTGTAAGTGTTTTCAGTTAACGCGACATGAACTAAGTACATAGTTCAATTAATAGAGTGATATATCTTAGTAGGTTTTTTTCTCCGGTCGGTTTAAAGATATAGTCAGTGAGAGTAGAGGAAATAGTACTAAAGGGATTCATGATTAAATCCGATATATATATATATATATATATATATATATATATATATATATATATATATATATATATATAAGGAGAGAAAGAGAGAGGGTGAGGGAGAGATAGATATTAATAATAAACCTAATAACGACGAAAGAAAAATGTATATTTATTTTATATAGGCCGGTTAATAAAATGGATATTTATTATATATTATCATCTTGACTAAATTGAACCTTTCTGACGTTTATATATTTATATATATATATATATATATATATATATATATATATATATATATATATATATTATATACTTTTATACTATAGGTTCTAACTCTAATGTTGAGCACATCCATAAATATACTACACCTTAAAACTATATTATTATCATATATCTATGTATCCATCTATCGCTCACTCTCTCTCCCTGTCATATATATATATATATATATATATATATATATATATATATATATATATATATATATATATATATATATATATATATATAAGCGATAATGTGAATAAAAAGCAAGTGGTTACTGGTTGTTAATTAGTATGAGAATATTTTAGTGACAAGAAAGAGTAATAAATAAAATGCAGTATTCAAGCAGAGATGAAAATGACGATTGTCGTTGGATTTCAATTTTTGAGCATTCTACGTGGCAGGGAAGCAAGAAACAGGAAGAGAGCCATCCAGGGGAAAAGTCACAGTTTGCTTTCATTTTTATTCAGGAATTACGGATAGAATTTTGGAACTTAAAAAAAAGAAGTATGTCAAGAAAGAAAGAC